>CAHIKZ030000988.1:37500-60000 GCA_903632075.3 Acanthosepion pharaonis | reverse complement strand
AAAGAAGAGAGAATCCGCAAACGTTTTTTTTTTTCAGTTGAAATATGGATTTAAAAAAGAAAAGAATGAAAGAAAAAAGTTTGTTGCATGTATGTATTTATATAATGTTTTAATTTTCAAAACACGGTCAATATATTGTGTCCATGTTCATAGTTGATATTACTTTAGTGTTGTTTTTTTTTGTTTGTTTGTTTTTATTAATAAGCAGGTTTCCTCCTCCAATACCAGTTGCCTTATTTATATATATATATATATATATATATATATATATATATATATATATATATATTTAATTACTTTAATAGACATAAATAATGATGTAAATGCACTGTTTATAATAAACAGTATTAACAACATTTACTGGCCGAAATGTTCAAGAAATTTCATATAAAATGTGTCTCCTGTGACAGGAATCGAACCTGATTTCTACAAGGAACCGTCATTCAGCCATTAAGCTACAGCGGAACGTCCGGTTAGCAAAGTCAAATGACTCAAAAGAATAACTTATATATAGAAAAATATATTAAAATAATTGTCGGACTTAGTCCATTTCGTAATACATACATATATATATATATATATATATATATATATATATATATATATATATAATTTTAAAAGTTACTCCAAAATTCACTTGAGGATGAAATGGAACTAATGTCTTTAATTTAATTACAAAATTAAATTCAGGGGCTTTTTAGCTTCCATTTTTGAAACATGGTTAGAACTGTGTAGAAAAAAAAAACATATTTTAAATCAATTAATTAATAAAGACATATATATATATATATATATATATATATATATATATATATATATAATATTAGTGGAAAATATACATACATATGAAAAAATATATCTAAAAAATTCCCATACATGTATATTTTCAGAAAAAATTTTCCAAGAGGAAGGATCCAGGTAGAACTCAATGTCTAGGACAGAGTAAGGATATAATAAAAAGGCTTAAACACTAATATTCCATGGTCATAATTTATTCCATTGAATCGTAAATACGATCCAAATCATCAGACCTACAATTTCAAAATGAAAACAGAAAAAACAACTCCGGAAATCAAACAGAATTTAGAGAAAGTGTAAGTATGAGGAGGAGGACATGAAACCTTAACAGAGAGAATTTTTTGGAGATGTGGGTGGGGTGGATTTAAAAAGAGGAGAGAAAGAAAGTCGACGGATGTCTAATACATAAAGATACATTTCGTGGTGACATATACACTACAGACAATTCGGATAGGAAGGAAAAAAAAAAAAAAAAAAAAGGAAAGGGTGGGGAGAGAGATGGGACGAAGGAAAATAAAATATATATATATATAAAGGGAAGGGGTTATAATAGTTCCACCGACAGAAAAGTGTACATATACAGTGTAACCCGGATGTAAGAGAGTTGTCAGGACTGGAGAAGAAGTTTCTTATATCCGGGTTTCTCTTATATCCGGGTTTCTCTTATATCCGGGTTTGGTCTATTTTGTTTAGGTAAGTATGGGCTCTAATTTGGGACCAGAGAAAATCTCTCTTATATCCGGTTTTCTCTTATATCCGGATCTCTTATATCCGGGTTACACTGTATATTAAAAAGAAGGGAGAAACGTTTTTAGTTGTTATGTGGATCTTTTTAAAAATATATTATACTTTATTGTCCATAATTTTGCTAGACGAGTTTCCGGTCCCACGGACTTCAGCATTCAGAGTAGAGATTTCCACAGATTATTAAAAGGGATTAATTTTTATCATGTTTTCTCGATGTTAAATATTCTCAATATTAGGCAATATACAAAAGGCGACCATCAATCGCCTCTCAATCTCTCGAAGTTAAAAAACGAAGCAACTTTTGCTTTGGGATCTGGGCATTCTTCTTTAATATTTATTATTGTTTTGGTGGTTTGGTACTAACATGAAAAAAAAAAATTAAACTAAGTCTTAATAAAGTAAAAAGCTATAGCGAGCTTTATTTTTGTAAAATTAATTTAAATAAAATATAGTCAAATTCGAAAAAACAAATATTCAACAGGACTAATTATGTGATCGTTAGTTTACACACGCAACTGTTACACAAAAAACGTATATCTATAATATATATATATATATATGTGTGTGTGGCTGTGTTATATATATAGATTATTATTATTGTATTATTATCATTATTGATGTAGTTAATGCTGAGATTTTTACGATTTCAGTTTATCGCGTAATTTTTTTAAACGTTTCCGTTTGGGACAATCTCTCTATCTCTCTCTCTCACTCTGTATATAATTAGTTGGGCTCTTATGTCCATCGTCTTTTGTGTTAAATTGTTATAAGTTATAATGTTAATTATGTTTAAATGAAAATGTCCATGAAGATGGTCTTAAATAGACCGAAACGTCCGACGTCGACTTTATTTTAACATTAATAATGCATATTCAGAATTTTGTTTTTTTCAGTATTTTTCTTTCATACTGTCGGATTTATATCCATATATTTGCTTACATATATATATATATGAGAGTGTCAGTCAACATATCTATCAAAATTTCTATCTCATTTCATTCATTTATCTCGATCTCTCATATATATATATATATATATATATATATATATATATATATATATATATATATATATATATGTGTGTGTCTCTATCTATGTATCTAGCCCAGCCTGCATATATATATATATATATATATATATATATATATATATATATATATATATATATATATATATATATATCTCTCATATCTGTTAATAATTATCTATCGATTCACCTATTCTATACAGCTTACTTCCTATCAGTGAAAATCATAGCTATCAATCTCTTTCATCTTGCGAGCTGGCTGTGTTTACCTTTCTGTATATCTATTGATCGATCTCAGCCTGTTCATATCTATCTATCTATCTATCTATCTATCTATCTATCTATCTATCTATCTATCTATCTATCCGTTTATCTACCAGCTTGTTCATATCAATTTATCGCTTTCGATTCACTTGCCTTTTTATCTATCTCATGAATTTCATCTATCTCTCTCTCAGTATATATATATATATATATATATATATATATATATATATATATACCCTGACGATCCGTTTAGGTGAAACCTAGGTAGGTTTGCCTGGCTCATTAGGTTTATCTTATATATATATATATATATATATATATATATATATATATATATATATATATATATATATATATATATCTGTGTGTGTGTGTGTGTGTGTGTGTGTATGTATGTATGTATATATATATTGTGGTAAACCCTCTAACAGTATAATGAACTCTTCCCCCTCTCATAAATACAAACTGCGAGAGTCGGACAGAGAAGTGGAATGGAGTAATAGACGCAGTGCTAATCTACTTCTTACTAACACTATTGTTTTGTATATATCTTCAATATACTTTGTCAACCTACCTTCGTCTTCCGTGTCTTTCTTTCTGGCTCCTAAACAGGCCACAACAATATATATCAGCTTATTCATATCTATCTATCTATCTATCTATCTCACCCTGTTCATTATCTATCTATCGATCTATCTATCTATCTATATTTTCTATTGTGTTCTATTCTATATTTTTTTCAATTCTATCCCGTTCACACTTTTCCCATCAATCAGTGTCTATTCATATCTATCACGTTCGCTGGCTGTGTTTATCGGTGATGTTTCAAGACAACATTAAGAAATACTAAATTGAAAAGATCGTAGCGAAAACTAACGGAAACGCAAAAGCCATGAGTAAATATTACATGCATTGAAGTGCCTTACAAGTGGCCTGATTGAATTTTTAAATAAACTTTTATTTAACGAGCAAAATGGAAGGTGAGGTTTTCCGCTGAAAACGCCAGTCCTGCATAAACCATCCGGCAAAGTCATCAACACAGATGGATTTCTCATCAGCAAAGTACATGTGTGGTTTCACTTTCAAATATATATTTATATATACAAATATAATTACAGATACAGACAGATACATCAAGAGACAGGCTGATGGACAATAGCAGAGTGAGATGACATTAGATAGATAGATATAGAGGTAGATAGATATATAGATAATGAACAGACAATTATTGAATAGAAAGAATATATATATATATATATATATATATATATATATATATATATATATATATGTAACCCGGATATAAGAGAAACCCGGATATAAGAGAGATTTTCTCTGGTCCCAAATTAGAGCCTGTGCTAATGTATATAAAATAGATTAAACCCGGATATAAGAAAAACTCGGATATAAGAGACTTCTTCTCCGGTCCCGATAACTCTCTTATATCCGGGTTACACTATATATATATGAAAGTTGTCGGGACCGGAGAAGAAGTCTTATATCCGGGTCTATTATATCCGGGTTACACTGTGTGTATATATATATATATATATATATATATATATATATATATATATATATATATATATAATTGTGTATTAGGGCAGCAATGCGTCTTTTCTAGAAGTTTCAAGTTAATGTGGTTAAGATTTTATTTCATTTTTCTTGTGTTCTTATAAGAAAAGAAAAAAAAATTTAGGAACAGAAGGAAAATTAAATAAAAACCTTACCCGGTGCACATTATCAGTAGTTTTTAATGAAACTTACATACACACACACACACACACATATATATATATATATATATATATATATATATATATATAGACAAGGATGACCAGGTCTAAAAAGAGTCTACTCAAAAGCTGCTTACTCACAAAAAAAGTGATCGATGGCCGAAGAAATTGCAGACCATCAATATTAAATAAAAATCCCGGTAGGCAGTGACCGGCCACGACTGCCTAGTTTCATGCGTTTGCACGCAGTCATCAGGCAACCGCCTGCCTGAAAATTGCGTACAAACACACACACACACACACACTTATATACATATATACATATATATATATATATATATATATATATATATATATAAATTGAGCACTTATCTCAAATATAGCACACTTTAAAACTTTATCTCTTCATATTTACATATATATATATATATGTATATATATACATATATATATATATATATATGTATATACATACATAAATATATATATATATAGATAGATAGATAGATAGATAGATATACAAACATTAATACAAACGCATTTATACTAGGCACTTCATATTTGAAACAGACGCCGCTTCCCGCTTATCATTTATTTATTATATGTCAATCAACCTTCCTATGCGAGAAATCTAATTAAAGAAAATGTGTCCCCTTGCGGGTTTTGAACCTGCGTAATTTTTCTACATGCATATTATATATATATATATATATATATATATATATATATGCGAAGATCATAGAAAATTATATTTGTCGAAAACAAAACGGATGGAAATTTCATAATAAGGAAAACGAATTAGCAGATGTTTTTCATTTTTTTTTTCACTTCCGGTCTCAGCTGCATGGTATCCGCTAAGATGAGGACAGAAGGTGACCACTTGTTTATCTGGGAACGATTTAGAGCACGAGCCACCATGTACAAACACTGACAAAGGTCAATAATAAAGATACAGACACAGATACACAAATATATATATATATATATATATATATATATATATATATATATATATATATATATATATATATATATATATATATATATATATATATGTGTGTGTGTGTGTGTGTGTGTGTGTGTGTGCAAGTTTGTTTGCAGAGATACAATAAGGCCGGAAATGACGGGATCAAATGAAGGGCAACATTAATGAGGAATAAGTCGGAGATTTCTTGGCCATGTTTTAAAATTGTGAAGCATGTATCTCTTGCCTACATCGACGAAATAAAACCTCATTTAGATTATTCAACATATTTTTGGAAAATAAAAACTTGCAGCAAGTAGTTTCATGGCATATATATATATATACGGTGGAGTAATGGATAGCGGCTTGGATTGAGGAATCGCAGAGCCGAGTTCGAATTCCAGTCGAATCCATTACATTCACTTACGTGCTAATACCCTTGGGAAAGGTATGAATCTTCTTCTTCTCCATCCAGCTATGGGTAAAATAGCAAAACAGATTGGGTTCTGTAGCCTTGGATGGCAACTGGTCTAGGAGAAGGACAACTCTCAATTCAAAACCTGCGGAGGGTCGTTTGGGGATCTTGTGGCACTTAGTGCACCAGGTTTCTGTATTCGTCCCTTCAAAATCTGTCGATGGTCCTGCACGAAGCCTTCACCACTATAATCAAATCTCATGTGTCGTTGTCGGGCTGTCGGTTTCCTGGAAACTGATCTGCTTGATCCTCATACGTCGAATTCGACGGGAGAGTCGACTATATATGTATATATAAAGAGATAGATAGATCTTACTTTAAACCTTATTTTTAGTGCATAATTAAAAAATTGAGTAGACGTGCTGTTTTTTTATTAAACATGTTCTTAGATAAAAAAAAAACAAAAAACTGTAGGATGGATAAATAAAAATTCATTACGATAGCTAGATAGATATGAACAGAGTGAGATAGAGAGATTGATAGATAGATTGATAGATATATAGATAGATAGATAGATAGATAGATAGATATTACCTTATTTTTGGTGCATAATTTAAAAAAATGAGTAGACGTTCCGTTTAGTTATTAAACATGTTCTTAGATAATAAAAAAACAAACAAACATACTAGGATTGATAAATAAAAATTTATTACGATAGATAGATAGATAGATAGATAGATAGATAATGAAAAGACTGAGATAGATATCTAAATAGATATATAACATTTGAATAAATTATGAACGATAGATAGATAGATAGATATGGACAGACAGAATTGGATAGATAGATAGATAGATAGATAGATAGATAGATAGATAGATAGATGAAGAGACTGAATTAGATAGATAGATAGATATGAAGAGACTGAATTAGATAGATAGATAGATAGATATGAAGAGACTGAATTAGATAGATAGATAGATAGATAGATAGATATGAACAGACTGAGATAGATAGATAGATAGATAGATAGATAGATAGATAGATAGATAGATAGATATGAAGAGACTGAATTAGATAGATAGATAGATAGATAGATAGATAGATAGATAGATAGATAGATAGAGTTTGCGTAGAAGTGTTCACCATTGTGAATATTTGAGTCCCAAAATCAGCATTTCCTTGACATAAGCCTTATTTATTTGGCAGGAGTCTACAAGTGTGGACCGTGTACATAGTATCGAAGGCCGTCAATGAAACCTGAAACGAGCAAAACCTTGCTACTGGATTTTTTTTTGTTTTCTTTTTATTTGTTTTTAATTGTTGGAGCAGTTATTTTTTTTTTTTTTATAAATTCATATTATCCAACGAAATAAATATTACTTATATTCCTGTCACGTATTTTTATATTTTGTTGTCGAGAGAGAGAGAGAGCGAGAGAATGATTTAAAGAGAGAAAGAGCAAATCTTTCGTCTTGTGGTAGAAAAGAGAGAAAGATAGAAAGACAGCGATAGAGAGAGAGTGTGTGTGAGAGAGAGAGAGAAAGTGTCGGAACGTAGGGTGCCGGTCATCTCTTTTCTGTCATGAGCTTTTTAATCGTCACTATCTGACCTTTCCCGATAGGGCCGTAATGTTGGTGATATTTAGGCAGACAGGGCGGAGTATTAGAGATTCGAAAACTAAAAGAGACAGACCGCAAGCTTATTTTCGCTTTAGCTTCTTTTTTCTTTTCTT
The DNA here is from genome assembly GCA_903632075.3 of Acanthosepion pharaonis. Lineage (NCBI taxonomy): Eukaryota > Metazoa > Mollusca > Cephalopoda > Sepiida > Sepiidae > Acanthosepion > Acanthosepion pharaonis. The sequence goes on along the minus strand of CAHIKZ030000988.1, from coordinate 52,310 downwards.
TTTTTCTGTTTTTACACTCACTTAATTTTAAATGTCGCTAGTTATACACTTGTTTCAAGGGTTGACAACTGAGGGGGCAAAGAAGAGGGACACAGGGACGTTTGACGGAGAAGGAAGCGACGGAAGGTCACTTTTCAACAGCCATTTCCCGCCTACACACACGCAGGCAAATAATCTTTACTTACTTCTTTTGTAACTAATCCAAAAGGTATAGTGTATCCCCTCCTCCACATTAACACAATCTACCAACAAACAACTGATTTGGATAGGACTTGAAACTTGAAATAACCTGAGTGACGTTAATTTCCTAAAAATATTTGCTAAAAACGAATAAAAAAAAAAGAAACATTGCTTCCATCAATAAATGAAAAAAAGAGACAGGTAATTCCTGCTTGTCTGACACGATATTGCAGAGCACTCACTGAATCTCGAACATGCAATATAGGAATGATGCCCCGTTATTCTGCTACAGTGGCGATTATAGAAAAACGAAGTTGCCTAAATCGAGATTCATTGAAAACGTAAACAACAACAAAGATACAAATATAGATGGAAATAATAATAGCGGAGATAGATAGATAGATAGTGAAAATGGTGAGATAGATAGATAGATAGATAGATAGAAAGAAAGAAAGAAAGAAAGAAAGAAAGAAAGAAAGAAATGCACACATAGATAGATAGATAGATAGATAGATAGATAGATAGATAGATAGATAGATAGAATGAAATGAACGCATAGATAGATAGATAGATATAGGAAGAGGCAGATATATAGAGAGAGGTAGATAGCTATCAAGATCGATGGATAGATAGATGGTTTGATGGATAAATATAGAGAAACATATGAACAGATTGAAATGAATAGATTGAGATAGATAAATAGATAGATAGATAGATAGATAGATAGATAGATATGTAAGGGGTAAGATAGATAGATAGATAGATAGATAGATAGATAGAAATGAACACATTGATAGATAGATAGATAGAAATGAACAAATAGATACATAGAGAGAGAGAGAGAGAGAGAGAGTTAGAGATAGATAGATACGAAGAGATTTATATAGAGTGGTAGATAGCTATAAAGATCGATGGATAGATAGATGGTTAGATGGATATAGATATACATATGAACTGATTGAAAGGAATAGATTAAGATAGATAGATAGATAGATAGATAGATAGATATGAACAGACTGAAATGAAGAGATTGTGATAGATAGATAGATAGATAGATAGATAGATAGATAGATAGATAGATAGATTAGGATTTGACAGTTATAATCTCCATTAAATTTCACAAAAATAAACTCAGCGCCTGCATATCTTGCCACTATTAGGCATCGAAGCTGAATCAATTCTCAATTCATCCGCCATGGCCGGCCAATTTCCCGCCAATTTCTGATTGCCTTCTCATATCTGAGGCGCGCGAAGAAATTTCGCCTCGAGTAATGTTGAAATTAAATTTCGTATTAAACGTTGTTGGAAGTACTTTTTTCTCTCTCTCTCTCGCTTTACCTCCCCCATTCCCAAACACTTCATACGGCAATGTATAGGCTGATCAACTCGTGTACATTATCCCTTCAAAGTAGATCTTGTTAAAATATTATCGTTTTGCATCTAATATATATATATATATATATATATATATATATATATATATATATATATATATGTATGTGTGTGTATATATATATGTATATATATATATATACGCACATACACACACACATATATATATATATATATATATATATATATATATATATATATATATATATATATATATATATAAATACACACACACACACATATATATATATATATATATATATATATATATATATATATACGGGGTAACATCAAATGTCCAATTGTTAGATCAAGCTTTGGACCGTTGTATCTTAGAAATCCTTAAAGACGTATTACTGGAATTCTCCAAGATTTTAATAACACTATTGGTCTCTGCTTTGAGTTGAAATGCTGTTGTGACGTACTATTTCCTCTCTACCGTTTCCTCTTTGAAGATAAAAGCCAGGGTATGAATATTGGTACAATTACTGAAAGCCTGAATGATCTATTTCCTCTCACCATTGCTCATCAGTTGAGAAGACATAGTGGGGCTGACACAAAACGGTTTTAACCTGATCTCTTTCTAGCTGAATAACTAAAATAGTTTTTCAGTGATTCTTACGACAAATGGTGTCAAGATGGCTAAACGCCTTATCTGAAATCACGGAGAAAAAAATTATATTTGTGTAGTGGTTTTTCGAGATTTAAATTTATATGGGGTGGAGGATTATACCATGCTGTTACACAATTCAGAAAAGGTTATTCTTACACCCCTTATATATATATATATATATATATATATATATATATATATATATATATATATATATATCTTCTTCAGAGACATTCTCTATTTCACTGCTACTAACAAGCAGGAGTTTTTTTTTTTCTCCTGATGATGGCCATGCTGGCCGAAACTAGTCGAGAAACTTAATTTAAATAGTAAACGAAAAATATTAATATAAATCCCAGTGTGTCTGAATTTTTAATTTTTAAATTTGTTTTATTATTCAAGAAGTTAATTCTAACCTTATACTCCTCACACCTTTAACTACTGAAAAGAGGTAACGATTTAAAAATTTTCCCCAAAAATCTTTTTTTTTTATCGTAAATTATCTACCATCGCCTGACGAAGTACAATCATAGTGTTGAAACTTGAAAGCTTTAGTGTAGCGATGTGAAATGTTTTTATTATAATGTATTATAATATATATATATATATATATATATATATATATATATATATACAAATGTAATGAGAACGAAAGAATATAAACTCAAACGTTTATAGCATTAATTTAAAAGAAGGCTCAATACAAATAGTAGAGCAATAATAATTTATTAACAGTTATTACAAACGGACATACAAGCATATTTGTTTCGATATGTATAATATAAACATTTCATCAGATGGTGAACAAATATGGTTATATATATATATATATATATATATATATATATATATATATATATATATATATATATATGGGATGATATAACGACATATAATTTTGTATAATTTTATATATCAACGAACAGTATTTAGAAAATATGACAAACTGGAAAGATTTTCTTGTGGCGCGTTTCATCCATCAGGATTTCATCGGACAGGGCTTGGATGACATTGCTACGTCTACGCATGCGCACGAAACGACAGACGCGGGTAGTTTCAAAATTTCAAATATTTCGGCTAGATTGCCAAAAGAAAACAAAATTATTTCAAAAAATATTCTTTCAAAAATGTTGAAACTACCAGCATCAATCGTTTCCTACGCATGTGTAGACGTAGCAATATCAACAAAGCCTAATCCGATGAAATCTTAACGAATGAAACGCGTCACAAATAAAACCTTTCCAGTTTGTCATATTTGTCGAATTACACATGGGATAAAATATAGGTTTAATTTATGCCATTTTCGTGGAATAAAGGCTCAATATTAGGAGTAGATCGTATAATCATACTTATTATAAAACCCAGGTTGTGTGTGTGTTTGTGTGTGTGTGTGTTTGTGTGTGTGTGTGTTTTTGTGTGTGTGTGTGTGTGTGTGTGTGTCTGTTCGTTTATATATTGGATCGGATTTCCTACATTTTTCAACCGATTTCAACAAAACTTCACAGGGCTACGGAAAATTACCTTGCAGTGGTTCTAACAGCGCCAAAAATTGGAAAAACACAATTGTTTTTTGAACGAAATCAATTTAAAAACACGATTAAGAGGCATTGCTGTCGCGAGAATGAAAGAGGGACAACTCATATCGAGTTATACTCATTATAAAACCCTGTGTGTGTGTGTGTGTGTGTGTGTGTGTGTGTGTGTGTGTGTGTGTGTGTGTGTGTGTGTGTGTGTTCGTTTATATATGGGATCGGATTTCCTACATTTTTTCAACCGATTTCAACAAAAACTTTTTTTGGCAGGTAGTGTTTCTTATTGTCTTGCACACTTTTTTCTTTATTTTTACATTCAGAATGCTTTAAAAATTCCATTTACAAGACAATTGTTTATAATAAAATTCTATTCAATCGGTAGACTCATAACGATTGAAAACAATGTTTTTGTTTGAGTTTGGGTTTGACCAATTCGTAAAAAAACAAAAAAGAAACTAATTAAGATATGCGTGTCCGTCAACCTTAAACAATAATCTTTGTCAATTTTATTTTTCAGTCTTTATGATGGTCGATACTTAATCTATCTCTTACTATTACATTCCCTGGGCTTTACTGCTAGTATAAATATAAAAGTGAACACTGAAGTCAACACCCAGAGGCGGCACTCTGTTCCATGCTAAACGCGATGACTTGACGGGACGATCGCGTTTGACAGTCGCCTTTGACTTCAATGAGCACTTTCTATCTATCTATCTATCTATCTATCTATCTATCTATCTATCTATATATATATATTTATTGAACAATTTAGTTTATGCCACATTCACTGATAAATTCCTACAACAAAAAAATTCTCAAATTACCATATTAGTAAAAAACGCACTTTCTTAAATTAAAAAAAAAAAAAAAATCAACCTTAGCGTTGCGACTGCACGCTCCATAAGTTTTTATCCGTTAACAATAACACATTTCTAAAAAAACATATTTCGATTCGCATTTAATTTAAGGTGTCCGCTATTACCCGGATCTACTTAAAAACAAAATAATTTCCATGCCTGAGGATGGCTGTATGTACAACCGAAAGTACTAGCAGATTTAAAAAAAAAAAGACCTTATACAACTTGAAGTTATTAAAAACGAGGATCATAACATTCATCGAGTGATTCGTAAGTTAATGCAACTTTAAAAAACTTGTTTGCGAAGATGTTTTTCGCCATTTATATCATTAACTTTACTAATCTACTTTTTGTATGAAAGATTCATGTTATATATATATATATATATATATATATATATATATATATATATATATATCCGGATATCTATATCCAAATTTAAAACATCCAGACGACACGAAAAGCGCATGGATAGAAAAAAAATGGTTTAATTTCAATCCATTCTGAAGGATTCTTTGAGGATTTGCCATGGATTCATTTCAGAAAAGGCGAAAAGAATTTCTTGGTTTCACGCTATTCTGGTAATGAGAAGAGGATTCAATTAAATTCGATAAAAAAAAAACTTGGGAAAATAAATTATCAACTTTCGAATCGAACTAAGAATTTAAAAAAAGAAAAAAAGATACCAGAATAAATAATAACGACTTTTTAAAAAGACACACATTTTCTTTCTTCATTAATCATGAGAAACGTTAGCTTAGGGAAAATCCTAAGATTCACAATTCAAGCAGACATATCTACACATTTCATTCTTTCGCTTTGAGATCTGATGAAGTCTTGAATAGCGAAAACCGGGATCAAATCTATTTTCAATCACATCGATTTCATGAAACGTTTCCATTTATCAGAATTTAAAAAATTTTCCGGTATTCTATATCCTAATTTATATATATATATATATATATATATATATATATATATATATATATATATATATATATATATATATATATCCGATGCGATGAGAGCGAAAGTAATATATAAATTCTAACGTTCACAGCATTAATTCAAAAGAGGGCTCGATACCGATAGTAGAGGCGGATAATTATTCCTTCATTATATTTTATTTTATCATAAAGATGCAACTTGCTTTCAGTGAATTTTAACTGCATTTCCACGGGTGAGAATCGATTCTCACCTGTCGAAGTACAGTTGAATTGCACTGAAACCAAGTTGCATCTTTGTAGTGAGTAAAATGGTTTTGTCTATATGATAAAATTATAATAAAGGAATAATATATATATATATGTATATATATATATATATATATATATATACATATATATACGCTTTTGTCTGAGATATACATATATATTTTTTTCGAACTAAGAATTGTAAAAAAAAATAGAAGAATAGATGTTAACGACTTTTTAATAAGTGAATCTTTTTCTTTCTTCTTTAATCAGGAAAAACGCCAGCTTAGGGAAAGTCCTAACATTCCCTTATTTAAGCACACACACACACACACACACACACACACACACACACACACACACACACACACACACACGGACATTTCTTTCTTTCGTTTATGGATCTGATGAAGCCTAGAAAGGCGAAACGAGTAATCAAATCTAATTTCAATCAAATCTATTCCATGAAACGTTTCCGTTTGTCAAAATTTTAAAAAATTGTTAAGACGTTTTCTTGTGGCTCATTTCGTCTGATGAACTCCAAAAGAACGATAAGCGTCACAATAATACTTTAACAATTTGTTATACAATTTCCCCTATATATATATATATATATATATATATATATTGTGTGTGTGTGTACAGTAATTGTCATCTTTGATAATGGCTTATGTAAGCCGAATGCTTAGATTGGATTAAAAAATATGTATCAATATTGTGATTTTCTTTCTTTGTTTAATGATAATGTTATTAAGCAAATCAGACGTTATGAAAAGAATTTACATAAGATAAATTGACAACACTTGTCTATATTATTTAATGAAACATATATATATATATATATATATATATATATATATATATATCATAAAGAGGTAATCATACAAAGAATTAACTAGCAATGTTAATGTAATTAATGGCGAAATCTCTTCGCTAACAATAAGGCATTGACTTATTAACAATTCATTGAATAATTCGATCCATATGTTTAAATAGTTGCCAAATCTATTTGATGCTACTGAGACGTGTACATTTTTCACATTTTCAACCTCAGGGCGTAATTTTCCATTTACAAGTGAACTCCTTGACGAAATAAATGTATTGTAGACCGAAAGATGATTTTTAAAAAAAATATATGCTCTTTATTGAGAGTTATATCATATAATATATATACTGCAGAATCTAATATATATATATATATATATATATATATATATATATATATATATATACAAAATTCTAGTTTAAATAATTCAAGCGTAAATTTTGTTTGAATTTAGTAATGTGGTAAATCCACGAATGTTTTTGCTGTATGTGTTTTTTCAGTTTAAGTGTCGAGGACTAAAGTATAATCCAATTAACAGAGTAAAATGTGTTAGGAGTTTTTTTATTCACAGAATTTCGTACTGTGGATGGATTTTCGTAAATCTTTATCATATAATATATATACTGCAGAATCTAATATATATATATATATATATATATATATATATATACAAGTATATAATTGGTATATACGGAATGAATTTCAATAACCAAAAATTACTATTCTTAAAAGAGTGCTCAATACAAAGTAGAGCAGATATAATTATTTTTTATAAAAAATATTATAAGTATCTTATCAAGTGATGATGTTGAATTTTTAACATCATCACTTGATAAGACACAGAGTGTGTTGAAACAAAATGGCTATTTTTGTAGTGATTTTATAACATACTTATGTTATAATTTTTTTTATAAAAATAATTATATATATATATATATATATATAAAAGTGAACATTGAAGTCAACACTTAGAGGCGACAGTCTGTTTCATGCTAGACGCAATCTGACGATTGCGTCTAGCATAAAACAGACGTGCTAATACCCTTGGGAAAGGTGTGGATCCTCTTCTTCTCCCTACAGCTATGGGTAAATAGCAGGGCAGACTGGGTTCTATCGCCTTGGATGGCAACTGGTCTAGGAGAAGGACAACTTTGAATTCAAAACCTGCGGAGGTGGTTTGGGGGCCTTGTGGCATTAGATCACCAGGTCTCTGTATTCGGCCCTTCAAAAAGTGTGAATGTTACATTTCTGTCTTATTATATATATATATATTTATATATATATATATATATATATATATATATATATATATACAGAGAAAGAGAGAGTGACGGAGCGAGAGAATGTTCAACCCTCTCACCGTAGTATTTTATAGCCAATCAGAATTCGCCAGACAACTAAAATTCGTAGGAACAAACCACCTCCCGACAGACAGGAAAGGTATCAAGTCACGGATGGCCAAATAAAGTTTGGTCTTTGAAAAATTCGATTAAGTCAATTCGATCAGACGTAATTAATTCAGATTAGCGCCACTTCAAACGCGTGACAGCGATCTGGTTCGAGATTCCTCGACAGAAACTCGACCGTAATCACCATTATCGATTAGTAACGACTGGTTGGTTAAAATGAATCCATTTTTCCACAACAGATGAATCAAACAATTTCGTTTTTCGAATAGCTGAAAAATATCGCTTAGTTGTGAAAACAAGAAATCCGTTGCGCTGAATATTTCTATCACACATAAACAAAAAGTATATGAAAAAAGATGACGTCGAACTAAAATGTACACAAAGTTAAAGGGGACGAAAAATGATGTGGATGATTATGTTGCGTCAGTCTCTAGAGCTATTTTTCTTTATGGTTTGCCAGCCTTGAATATCATTATTCAAAATCCGAGTTCTTGACTTGAAATTTCAATCATTGCGTTGGTTAGATCCAGTAACAGGTCCTAAAAAGTATGAGTTCAATACCCGGTGGGGGCAGTGGAGAACTTTCAGAGGGAAATTAACAGGAGATAACTGATAACTGACATCCATCAAACATGGCACGTGGAACTAGAACAGTCTACCCCAGTGAGCGAAATAAAGGGTTCAGTTCGACATTCCAACCACCTGAAGAAGGCTGGAGCGTACAGCGGCCGAAACGTTGTGATAGATATGTCGAAAAAGATGAGGACAATAGTCCGAATAATGTAAATAATGTAAAACTAAAAGCTTTACCCTGAAGATCTGTTTAGATGAAACCTAGGTAGGTTTGCCTGGCTCTTTCGGATTATTTTAGTTTATCGCTCTATTTACCGTATTGAGCACTCAACGTTTTAGTCTTTCTACTTGTTTGGGTTTTTTTTCTTTGAACTTGCAGCTTATGCACGTGACGATTGTTTCTGTATTTTGTTAATGTTAATTTTTTTTCTCTTTTTTTATTTCCAATTTTTTCCTCGGGTACCGATTTGTTCTACTGCAATTTGAGCTATTCGAGGTTTGCCAAACGAATAATACTATATATATATATATATATATATATATATATATATATGTGTGTGTGTGTGTGTGTGTGTGTGTGTGTGTGTTTTAACAGGTGTAATATTGAAGGAACCGAGACTTTTATCATACAGTCACGGTGGACTGGTCATGTCTTGAGAATGTCTAATGACAGGATACCCAACATCCAAATGTACAGCCAGTTAGATCAGGGCTACAGGAATGTAGGACGCCCATGGCTAAGATACAAAGACAAGCTGAAAAGCAACTTGTCAGCAGTCAATATACCACATAACACCCTTGAGCGCTTAGCTTTGGAGCGGCTAGAATGGAGATCAACGTATTTTAGTGGACTCAGCAATTTTCAATCTGCTTGTCTGAATCATCTTCAAGAAGCGAGAGCAAGATCTAAAAGGTCAGCCAATCTAACAGTGATCTCATTTCACAATCCTCACACTTGCACCATATTTAGTCTCCTTTTTAAATCACCAGCGGGTCTTAAATGCCACTTAAGATTATCGCGTAAACTTTCATAACTGAATCAATAAGCAGTCAGATCCCCATACGTCGAAACCGACGGGAGAGTCCATTATATATATATATATATATATATATATATATATATATATATATGTATGAATTGTGATCACATACAGTTAAAATATGAATCGGAATCCAACATAAAGTTACATTGATAGTTTTTTTTTTTATTCCTGCGTCCTCGGTAAGAAGATAAACTACGCTCAACAGCAAGGGCCTCCGATTAGAAGGTTTTGGGGAGCGTAGAACCACGTCTTATTTGATGGTGTTCTCAGGTCCACCCTGACCCGCGTTGGTAACACCTGCTAGTGTCCCAACTATGGGTAAATAGTTAGCCCCAAAACTGGTGTCAAAACACTATGTAAACATAGGGTTTATTACCAGAAATATTTTATAAAAAATATTCATTGCCAGCAATACATTTTTGAAAAATAAAAAAATAATGTATTACGGGCTATACATTTTTGATGTAAATATATTACCAGAAATAAAATTTTAGTCGGCATTAAATAACTCATTGAGGTTGATATGCGGTAAAACAAAATAAACGTTTTTTTTTTTTCTTCGTATCACATCGATAGAAATATATATATATATATATATATATATATATATATATATATATATATATATATATAAAAAACCAAAATAACCAAAAATACTATTCATAAAAGAGTGGTCAATACAGAGTAAAGCAAATATTATTAAAAATTATAACAAAAAACATATTATAACATGTTTATATAATAATTTTAAATGAATAATTATATATATATATATATATATATATATATATATATATATATATATGCGTATGCATGTATAAGGGATAATTATATAATAATAATGCATGTATAAAGAATAATAAGGAATAATTATATATATATATATATATATATATATATACATATACGTATGTATGTATAAGAGATAGATAGATAGATAGATAGATAGATAGATAGATAGATAGATGTAGGTTACCTGGATCGTCATACACCTGATGAAGGCCGGAGTTCACAATTGCCGAAACGTTTTGATAACAACAGCGGTGATGCGGACAATAGTCCGAGTGTTAATAATGATAATTCCTCTTCTCAAAAATTCCGATACAATTTTCGATGTGGCGCACTACTCTCCTTTTTCAAAGATTTACGCAGTTTTTTTCAATGTCACAATCCTGACACAATCCTATAAACAAGAAAGGCTTCTCTCTCCTTACCGGGTGCATTCGAAACCTATTATGGGCCTTATATTCATAATCGCCTGCTCCTCAAAGTCAAGTGAAAGCCGGGATTCGATTCCCTGTGGAGCGTTTCCACATGTTTCATCAAGATCTTACTTGATAAGGATTGAGCCCGACAATATTTGCCACAGTTTTTTTACTTTCTAAACGTCGTAAATTATTACCGTCACTAAAAACAAAAATCTACTTTTCATAAAATGTTCACAATTCGAACATCTAACATCGGAAAAAAGTTCTAAACGATTATAACTCTGTTGAGTTCGATCCTAATGTGAGCCTTTACAGTTGTACCTCTTTGCTTGAATTCGCATAAATTCGGAACGAGGTTCAACAGGTTCATTTTGCGAAACTTGATCCTGGTTGGGTTTGGTTTATTTTGTTTTGTTTTACAACATCTCAACCTAAATAGGTTATTTAATACTGACATATGAAGAGAATATGTTTTCCTTTGTTTGATTCATTTTTTTTTTGGGCATATCAACCTCAATGGGTTATTTAATGCCGACAAGATTTTTGGGATAGGTTCGTATCAATAGAATATGTATTCTTTGCTTTTATTCATTTTCTTTTACGGCATATCAACCTCAATGGGTTATTTAATGCCGACAAGATTTTTGGGATAGGTTCGTATCAATAGAATATGTATTCTTTGCTTTTATTCATTTTCTTTTACGGCATATCAACCTCAATGGGTTATTTAATGCCGACAAGAGTTTTAGGATAGGTTCGTATCAATAGAATATGTATTCTTTGCTTTTATTCATTTTCTTTTACGGCATATCAACCTCAATGGGTTATTTAATGCCGACAAGAGTTTTAGGATAAGTTCGTATCAATAGAATATGTATTCTTTGCTTTGATTCATTTTCTTTTACGGCATATCAACCTCAATGGGTTATTTAATGCCGACAAGATTTTTAGGATATGTTCGTATCAATAGAATATGTATTCTTTGCTTTTATTCATTTTCTTTTACAGCATATCAACCTCAATGGGTTATTTAATGCCGACAAAGATTTTTAAAGTATGTTCGTATGAATAGAATATGTATTCTTTGATTTGATTCATTTTCTTTTACGGCATATCAACCTCAATGGGTTATTTAATGCCGACAAGATTTTTAGAATAGGTTCGTATGAATAGAATATGTATTCTTTGGTTTGATTCATTTTCTTTTACGGCATATCAACCTCAATGGGTTATTTAATGCCGGCAGGATTTTTAGAATAAGTTCGTATGAATAGAATATGTATTCTTTAGTCTGATTCATTTTCTTTTACGGCATATCAACCTCAACGGGTTGTTTAATGCCGACAAGATTTTTAGAATAGGTCCGTATGAATAGAATATGTATTCTTTGTTTTGATTCATTTTCTTTTATGGCATATCAACCTCAATGGGTTATTTAATGTCGACAAGATTTTTATTGCCGGTAATATTTTTTCCAAAAATGTATTGCTGTTAATACTTTTATTTTTATTTTCAAAAATGTATTGCTGGTAATACTTTTTTCAAAAATGTATTGCTGGTAATTTTTATTTTCTTCGAAAATGTATTGCTGATAGTAATGTATAGCTGGTAATAATTTTTCTTCAAAAATTCATTGCTGGTATTAAAACCTATTTTTTCACGTTTTGACCCCAGTTTGTGGGTTACTTATTTGCTCATAATTGGGTCCCTAACAGGTGCTACCTCCCTGGGTCAGAACAGCTCTGGGACCACCATCAATTAAGAGGTGGTCCCACGCTCCTCATAACTTCTTGATCAGAGGTCTTTCTTTCTGATGTAGTTTATCGTCTTACCCAGGATGCGGATATCGTTAATCCATTCACCCAGGACGTTAATCCTGACTTTGCATCTCGACTGCAGTCACTTTCCCACCACCATGACGTGGCTTCCCTCTGTCTTTTCTAAAATATTTTCATAGCGGTTGTTCTGAAGAGGTTTCCTACTTGGTGCCTCGACCGCATGAATTTAAGCGGGATACTAGATTGGCAATTAGGTCTCTTTTACTCTTGAACTAGTTTGATGCTACTTTTATATTCTAATATTTTTTTCTCTTGCACTTTTGGTACGGCCTGCCAATTTCTTGCTTTCCTTCCATTTACAATCTTCAAAAATTTAAATCCAACGCCAATCGCCATCTTCCGGTTTCCTGAATACCATTCTCTATTGTCCTTTTTCTCATTTCCCCTCACCAAAAGTTTCCAATTCTATTTCACTTCCTATAATCCCCTGAGTCTTAGGGGCATTATTGCCTTGCTTAGAGTGAAATGATTTAAAATAAAATCTTGCCGTCATGCTCAAAACAGGTTTTAACGTTTTTAAGAGATGTAAATTAGCCCTTGAATTAAAACCGATAAGACGGTGGCAGTAATGTCGAGCGTAAGCGATTCATTTAAAGAGGAACACTAGACTGGGTTAATACATTAATTCTAATATTTCATTTAGGCATTTTCTGTCGAATGGCTGCGAGTAGAGACTTCACACATACCGTCGGTAGCATCTATTAGCAAATGTTTTCAACATTTCTACTTATTCGATAAATTACGACTGAAAGAAACGGTAAATTTAGAACATTTAAAACCAATTGGATACAGTTAATCTTCATACATACAAGGGTGGGCTGAAAAGTTCATAAGCTGACTATGAAGGAATGATGCTAGAACTGTGAAATCTTGCATGCATTAACTTAAACTCTTCTTAATAATAACTGTATTGTTTCTTTCTAGGTACGAGGGAAGGCTGAAAAGTTCATAGGCTGACTATGAAGGAGTGATGCTAGAACTGTGAAATCTTGCATGCATTAATTTAAAATCTTCTTATTAAAAACTGCATCGTTTCTTTCCAGGTACAAGAGTGGGCTGAAAAGTTCATAGACTGACTATGAAGGAGTGATGACGGAGCTCTGGAATTTCATCTCTTCTTATTAATAACTGCATTGTTTCTTTCTACTAACGTGGCATCATACATAAGCTGCAATCATGACTCTTCACAAGTTCCTGCTATTGTTTTTCCATTGCCATGCGTGAAATGAGTTACTAAGCTATTTTCCATGGTTTTCAGCTTTTAAACGGGTTTCTAATGAGGTTTACGCCTCTATTTATCCACCTTGCTGGCCTGGTGAGGGTTCACAGATTCATGCTTTTGCCAAAGGACATTAGGGAGAAAAGGATTTCAACAGACTCGTCAGGAATTTGAAGTCTTTGAAGAAATTTGAAGAATTTGAATTTGAATTTGAACGGGCATTGTTAAAAGAAAATTCTTTCTGAATATACGAATGTTGACCATTCCAAGAGAATATTGCAGCGCAAATCCTCGTCTTTCAATTTCATAAAACGATAGTTTGGTTAGTTGTTTTTGTGTTTCACAAAACGGGCGATATCACCCACCGTTGGCCGTCTTCAGCTGTTGGGTGGGCGATGAGTAACTGAACAAAAAATTGTTTGGTGATTGGAAAATTTGGTTGGTTGTTGGTTGTATTTTGTTTAACGGTATATCAATCTCTATGGGTTATTTAACGCCAAAATCTAAATATTTTGCACGCAATTTTATTTTATTTTTTACTCTTTTTTTTAAAAAGATAATAATGGTTTTCATCATCATCATCATCATCATCATCATCATCATCATCATCATCATCATTCGATTAAAATATTTGTTGGATTTAATCCATTACATATAATATTAATATTCAGGCCGGTAAATGTAATTAATACTGGTAATACTATGCTTCCCCATTGAGTGTTCCTTCATCAAAGAAGAATAATCCTTACACTCATTTCTTTGACACAGAATACATACTCAATGGTTACATGAAGGTTTTTCAGTTCCTCATCTGCATGTGTTATGCTTGTTAACTTTGCCACTAACCAAATCCATCTTTTTCCAACGTCTCTAGCATTTCTATGTAAAATTGAAGTCCAAGTTTTAAATTAAAATAACAGAAGAAAA
>CAHIKZ030000988.1:27500-32500 GCA_903632075.3 Acanthosepion pharaonis | reverse complement strand
ACAGAATATTTGAAAATTTTATTTAAGAATATTTGTACGAATGTAAGGAAAATTGAATAAAAAGACTTAATTGGAGTAACTTAGCAGTCGTATTTATTGAAACATGTATAAAAGAGGGATTGCTGCCAAAATACGCTATTATTAAATACACACACACACACAAACACACACACACCCGTACACACACATATACATACACAGACATCATTTTGACAATTATATATATATATATATATATGTGTGTGTGTGTGTGTGTGTGTGTGCATGTGTGTGCGTGTGTGTGTGCATATGCGTGTGCGTGTGTGTGCGTGTGTGTGTGTGTGTGTGTGTGTGCGTGATCAGATGTTGTTTATGCGTTTCCAGTTTCCATCCGATTTCGCTGAATTTTTTTTTTGTTTGATAGATAATTCTTCATTGTCAGTTTTGAGTCCAAATTGTTGGCGACAATGGCTCTCCACTTCTTCCTTTCCATTATAACTCCAAGCAATGTTTTTACTATTTACTATTTGTTCTTGAAAGGTATACCTTTCATAAAAACTTTAATAAAAGTACATTATTTAAATTATCACAATAATATTTATGATTATTATTAAACAGTTTTTTTTCAGTCCACCCCATCCATTCAAACTGTTAACCCCCCCCCCTCATTTGTGGATGTGACTGAGTTGCACCAAATTGTTGTTAGTAATATCGATTTTCGGGTGGGCTGACATTAAACTTAAACTGCTCCAAATGAACGGCAAAAATTCCCAGTAATGAAAGACCTGGTCGAAGACGGGTTATACTGCTAGTATATATATATATATATATATATATATATATATATATATATATATATATATATATATAATTATGTATTGGAAGTTGTAGGGTCTTATCGAATATGACTGATAACCATTTTGGTTCTTCGTATCTCATGCATACGATTATAGAATTGAAAAATCGAAAATAAAATATATTGTTCTCAAATTTTATATTAAGCGTTAAACATCAACTAACGCCAAATATTATTCTGAAGCGACGGAAAATGACGAGAACATGCTTGCGTTATTAAATTGTTAATTTAAATATTGCCCCGAGCAAGGTTACAAACCTACCATCCTGCCCTTTCCTCTCTCTCCCACTTTCTCTCCTGTTATATATATATATATATATATATATATATATATATATATATATATATATATATATATATATATATATATATAAAGAGGGAGAAAAGGAAAGAGAAAAAAGGAGAAGAGCCTAGAGAGATGCATTGAGTTCTTGTCAGATAATTATTAACAAAGTTATAATTTGTTTATTTAAACATATAATTTCGAAACATACCATCAGTTTTTTGTTGTCTTTTTGTTGCTTTTTTTTGTTGTCTTTTTGATTCCCGCCGTTGTTCTTTCTTACTTTCTTTTTTTCTTTCTTTCTTTCTTTCTTTCTTTCTTTCTTATCTTTTTCTTTCATTCTTTCTTATCTTTTTCTTTCTTTTTCCTTATCTTTTTCTTTCTTTCTTTTTCTTTTTCTTTCTTTCTTATCTTTCTTTCTTCCTTTCTTTCTTTCTTTCTTTCTTTCTTTCTTACCTTTTTCTTTCTTTTTCCTTATATTTTTCTTTCTTTCTTTCTTTTTCTTTCTTTGTTTCTCTCTTTCTTTATTTCTTTCTTTCTTATCATTTTCTTTCTTTCTTTCTTATCTTTTTCTTTCTCTATTTCTTTCTTTCTTTCTTTCTTTCTTATCATTTCTTTCTTCCTTCCTTATCTTTTTCTTTCTTTCTTCATTTCTTTCTTTCTTTCTTTCTTTATCGTTTTCTTTCTTTCATTCTTTCTTTCTTTTCTTTCTTTCTTTCTTTCTTTCTTTCTTTTTTCTTTTCTTTCTTTCTTTCATTCTTTCTGGAGCTGAAACAGATTTCCACAAGAGAGAAATATGAGAAAAGAAACAGTTAGCATAAAACTTTCAGTTCCATGTAGCCAAATCATCTGTCACTTGATGGGGGACCTCCTCTCCCGTTTAGTATTACGCTTAAATTCACAGAATCTAGGTATCAGAGCTAAAAACTCATTCGACCACACACACAGACACACGCACACGTGCACATACACACGCACACTCACTCACACACACAGACATATATATATATATATATATATATATATATATATATATATATATATATATATATATAAAACACGTAAATTTCAGAAATACGTTATTCCAAAAAAAAAAAAATTCGCTTGAAGATGGAACAGAGCTTACTTTTTAACTCAATTTAATTCAAATAATTATATTGAAGTTTTCGGCTCTTGTTTAGAAACATGAGACCTCTTATGTCGCGAGTTGGAATCATATTTTAAATAAATAATTATATTTATGCTCTACTTTTGTATCGAGCACTATTTTTAAAAATAATAACTAAAATACTAAGGAACTGTGATTATTTACCTAACCAGTTCCTTCCTATTTTCTATATATGTTTCACATATATATATATATATATATATATATATATGATAAAATATATCACACAGGGTATATATATATATATATATATATATATATATATATATATATATATATATATATATATATTATACTGTAATCCCCATGTATAATTGCCATTTTCGTCTAAAAAAAGAGTAATAAATAAAATAAGGTATATTATGCTTAGCTGCAAAA
Organism: Acanthosepion pharaonis; assembly: GCA_903632075.3. NCBI lineage: Eukaryota > Metazoa > Mollusca > Cephalopoda > Sepiida > Sepiidae > Acanthosepion > Acanthosepion pharaonis. Next base: position 29,836 of record CAHIKZ030000988.1, on the reverse strand, counting down.
ATATCTCCCCAAAATTTGCCGTTCCATAAATTGATTCCAGTTGCGAAATAATTACCCAGCACAAACATATGAAAACTTGACACTAACACTCGGCGATTGCGACCCCATAAGGATGTCAAATACAATCATATGTACCTAACAATACTTACAAATGTAAAATAAAATAAGAATTATCATAGAACTAAATTAGAATAATATTATTCTTTTTAAAAATATGTTTTAATAAGAGGAGGAAAGGCTGGTCGTAATGAAATTGGGGAGATACAATATATAGGGTTTAATTACCAAACAAAAGGTGCGTATTATACGTGAGTAGAATCATTTCCCTCACACTTGCGTATTATGGATGAAGGCGTATTATACATAAGCAATTACGATATATATATATATATATATATATATATATATATATATATATATATATATATATATATATATATATATATATAGACCGAAATTCAGTGTATATATGCATGATACAATTCCGTGTATTACTCACAATATATATATATATATATATATATAGTGATTTCAAGCGTAGCTTAGATGTAGCACAAGGCCGAAAGTAGGGGCACCCAGTTAGGATCGAACTCACTACTCAGTCATAATTGTTCTTGCGGAGAAAAGCTCGCTAACCATATATATATATATATATATATATATATATATATATATAGTGTGTGTGTGTATGTCTGTGTGTGTATGTCTCTGTGTGTGCGTTTGGGAAAGAGAGAGAGAAAGCGAGAAGAAGAGAGGCGTGGAAAATGAAGGATGCTGATTCACAGCGACTGTAGAAAAGACTGCTACCCGTCCCCCGAAAACGTATCTGAGATAAGCAAAACAGGCTTAACCAAACGATAAGCTCCACCCATGGACTTCTAAATGCAAGGAATCATATCCACCCATCGTTCAACAACGGCAGATTATCATTTAGTCAACACAAAATGATATTCAAATAGACTTCTGCTTAAGGCTAAGGATGGATGTAACGAGTAACAAAACAAAATAAATTACAGATAGAAAAACAACCACGCATGCGCGTGTCATTAAAATTAGACGCACTCTGATATTATTTCATGCCCACGCCTCAATATGGAAAGGGTTTGATAGAACGCTAAATAGTCTTCTTCTTCTTCTTCTTCTTCAATACGCCGTGTCTGTTCAAGAAAAACAATGCGTAACCTATCTAGAGAGCTTGAGTAAATGAATGGCAGAAAAGAGTTTAGGAGTGATAACAAATAGGCAAAACTTATTAAGAGCTATGAAGAAGAGGAAATTGTGGAGAGACATAAACCCGAACAGCCTGAAGGCACACGGCACATTGAAGAAGAAGAAGAAGAAAAAGAAGAAGAAGAAAAAGAAAAAGAAGAAGAAAAAGAAGAAGAAGAAGAAGAAGAAAAAGAAGAAGAAGAAAAAAAGAAAAAAGAAGAAGAAAAAGAAGAAGAAAAAGAAAAAGAAGAAGGAGAAGAAGAAGAAGAAAAAGAAGAAGAAGAAGAAGAAGAAAAAGAAGAAGAAAAAGAAGAAGAAGAAGAAAAAGAAAAAGAAGAAGAAGAAGAAAAAGAAGAAGAAGAAGAAAAAGAAAAAGAAGAAAAAGAAGAAGAAGAAGAAGAAAAAGAAGAAAAAGAAGAAGAAGAAGAATGAAATTGTGTACATGGGTTGTAGAACAGAGTCTAGGCGTGATAACAAAAACACAAAATATATTAAGTACTATGAAGGCGAGAAAAACATGGAGAGATATGATCGTGAACGTCCTGAAGTGACATGGCACATTGAAGAAGAAGAAGAAGAAGAAGAAGAAGAAGAAGAAGAAGAAGAATGTGGCTGTGTAGATGGATGGCGGAATAGTGTTTAAGAGAAATAACCAGAGGACAATATTTATTAGGATCTACAAACCACAGGAAATTGGAGCGTGACATGATTGTCATGTCACACTTCTTATCAGTTTTTTCTCCTAGACTGGTTGCCATACAAGCCTTGAGGATCTCGTTTGACCTTAAATAGAGATCAAATCTGGGGTTTTGGTTACAAGGATTTTATTCTCGCAACAGTCTGCTGTCAATACAGAACATATCAGACCGAATACGAACTCAATTCGATGATTCCATGCAAAAATTTATAAAATAGCCTCGGTGTTTATTTTTCAGGGACCGGCAAATTAGCCTTGGTGTCTATTTTACCGGGACCGGCAAAATAGCCTCGGTTCCTTTTTTACCGAGACCAGCAAAATAGCCCCGGAGTCTCTTTTACCGGGACCGGCAAAATAGAATCTGTGTCTCATTTACCGAGACCGGCAGAATAGCCTCGGTATCTATTTTACCTGGACTAGAAGAATACCC
>CAHIKZ030000988.1:2500-17500 GCA_903632075.3 Acanthosepion pharaonis | reverse complement strand
GGAGCTGACAGATTAGATATTTCTGAAAGTGTTTGGTGCCATGAATTTAAGGGGCCGATAGAATTAATTATTATTTATTTACGTAAGAAAACAACAAAATGATCCCTGTTTTCAGACCTTGTGCTAGGAGACGCGTTGCAGTTAAACGATCACTTAATTCTTCCAATTTATTCAAAACTTCTTGTACTCACGCGCAAAGACTCTTGGGAAATGTATGAATCTATCTCTTCTCCTCAGTTATGGGCTAAATAGTGGGATTCGTATCTGGAATAATAATTGTTAATTCCAATAATGCCATAGATAGATAGATAGATAGATAGATAGATAGATAGATAGATAGATAGATAGATCAGAACAGATAAACATAGATAATTAACAGGCTGTGATAGATAGATAGATAGATAGATAGATAGATAGATAGATAGATAGATAGATAGATAGATAATGAAGAGCCTGACATAGATAGATAGATAGATAGATAGATAGATAGATAGATGAGAACAGACAAACATAGATAGATAGATAGATAGATCAGAACAGATAAACATAGATAGATAGATAGATAGATAGATAGATAGATAGATAGATAGATAGATAGATAGATTATATCAGATGAATAAATATATTTTCATATGGACTCGTGCCAATCTTGTAATGATATTAAACATCATTTAAAACAACACTAGCCGTCAGTTTATTACAACTCTCCTTGATTTCACGCCAACTTCCCTGTCCTACTTTTCTGTCTCTCTCGTTAAAATCCACCCGCTTTCGTAACCTGATGAGCCATGTGGTATTTTTCATATTCAATTAATTAGACAATCAAACTTCCCTCGCTGGTTTCTTTTCATCAGATTTCTGTTTTTATAATTACACGTTTTTCCATGTTACAGTTTTCCGTTTCGCTTTTGCATTCAACCTCCAAGAAAGGCGTAAATTAGCGGTCCTGTTTATTATATACGTGTCGTCTCCGTGAACATTTGACGGTTTTCCTATTTGAATTTTTTGATGTATAATAAGTCTTAAGTCAACGACTGAATAAATTCCCTGCGAGCTCTCCCGCTACAAATTAGTCGTTGAAGAAGTGTTATTGCATCGTTAAATATTTGAGCTTAACAACTTTAATAAGGTTTAAAAATTACAATTATAGATATGAATACAGGTCACTATTTGAAGAAGTAAAAAGGGTACAAATAAAAATATTTACAGTTTGGTTTTTTAGGCACAATAAAAGATTAACCACAATAAGTAATAATAAATGAGAAGAATTATAATAGAATGTAATAAAAGGTAGGTGCAGGATAGTAGTTTCGTACTTACCGTAGATCTTATTAGTCACAATAAATGACTAACAACAATAACTAATAGGTTGGTGCAAAAATAATGACGTAATAATGTCGTTTTCCGACGTTAAAAATACGTCAAAAAACGACATTATTACGTCATTATTTTTGCACCAACCTAATAATAATAAAATGGAACAATTCAGAATACTAATTTAACCGCAGTAAAAACGACGGAAATGTTTAAGTAATTTTGCACTTGCATCGCTTATATTTCCTGCCTGCCTATGTATATATATGTAAAAGCTTTCGATAAGGTACAACACAAGGTTCTATTTGAACTGCCAGGAAAACTTTATTTATTTAGGAAGGAAATTAGAAAAATTCAGAACTGGGAGCACGCTGCCTGCATGCGGATAAAAAGTTGAAAGAGGCCATAGTATAGTGTGCCTTCGCACCGGATTTATTTAACCTTTACAACTAGGTTATTCTTCGAGAGCTAGAAGTCCTACCGGGATTTAATATTCGTAGGCACAATATTAACAACATCACATACGCAGATGATAGTGCGTTGACGGCAGACACCGAAATTAAATTGCAGTACTCCACAGACATGTCATTAAAGGAAAGCGGGAAGAAAGGACTAATTGTCAGTTATAAGACGACAACATATAGTGTTCAGTGCTCAGCTTAAGTTAAAGAGAGTTAAGAATTGGAGATGCCAAAATAGAAAAAAAATAAGTAAAGATATTTAAATATCTTGGAAGTGATATTTTAGGTCATTTTTTTTTCAGATCAGCTATCAATTTGACCTAAAGAGATTGTAGAAATTTCTCGAATGAATTTGTCACTCACTAGACAGCAAAAAAAAAAAGGTAGCCAACCGAAGAAGCTTGTGTAAACAGATATCAGAACAAAAGACGAATATTGCTAAGAGCGAGGATAGAATGCTGTGGAGGACCATGATCACCCATGTTCTGAAAGGACACGCTACAGAGAAGAAAACAGACTACTAAAGCTAAATTGGTTGTGATTATAACTTACGACTAATGTTATCATAGTCAAAACAACAGTGCGTATCAAAGTTACGCGTTATAGGTAGACCGAGAAAAGGCTGTCTAGATAGGGACGTATGAAAAACAATAGGAGCAGCAGCTGTCATTTTCTTTCAAGACCCGTTCCTCAACCCAACACACTGACTTTTATAGTCGAGTCTTAACCACGATCCGAACGCTTCCCTGCCAACTACACACGTTTTCTTTACCTAAAAAAAGAAAGGGCACTGATATGCTTCTATGACAAGGAAACATTTTAAGGTCTGACCCACACATATCAACCTTAGTTTCCATCTCTTTAAACCAACTTATTTTAAGGGATTTACCCTTTTATTTTTTTTTCTTCTTATTTGAAGATACCGTTTGTATAGCATACACATCCCCATGCCCAACACAGTGCAAATGCGGAACATTATTTAAAGAAAGAATCATGTGACACAAAAAGAGAATTCGCTTCTTCGTCTTCATCACTCTCATTTTTTTTCATTTATTTCCCTCGATTGATTTTTTATTTCGTCCTTCTTGCTAATTATTTTTTCCCTCTTCTTCTCCTATTCTCCATTCTACCGCGCATATATTCAATTACTTGCATAACTGACCATTCATATTGGTTCATCGATAATAAATTCACACTGTGCCTTGTGCATAGATTTTCAGCAGAATCGAACGAAGTTTATTGACCCTTAAAAATCACGAGTTCCGAAAGGAACAGATTTGAAATATAGGTACGATGGGGTGACGTAATCGTTAGTGAGTTAGAACGATAATTTGTTCTTTACCAATCGGTGCATTCTCCATGTTAGTTATTTACTAAAATAAGTTTTTGTTTCATTTATTCATTGTTTCTTTTACATCTTTCTCTATTCCATTCGTTCCTCTTTCTCTATTTCTTTCTTTCTCTACTTCTCTCTTTCTCTGTTTCCCTCTTTCTCTACTTCTCTCTTTCTCTACTTCTCTCTTTCTCTACTTCTCTCTTTCTCTACTTCTCTCTTCTCTTTACTTCTCTCTTCTCTACTTCCTCTTTCTCTTCTCTCTTTCTCTTCTTCCTCTCTTTTCTCTACCCTCTTTCTCCTCTCTCTTTTCTCTACTTCTCTCTTTCTTCTTCCCTCTCTCTTTTCTCTCTTCTCTCTCTCTTCCCCTCTTTCTTTCCCCCTTTCTTTCTCTTTCTCTTTCTCCCTACTTCTCTCTTTCTCTATGTTCCTTTTCTCTCTTCCTTTCTCTTTCTCTCTTTCTTTCTTTCTCTGCTTCCTTCCCTCTTTCTCTATGTCCCTCTTTCTCTACTTCTCTTTCTCTACTTCTCTCTTCTCTACTTCTCTCTTTCTTTACTTCCCTCTTTCTCTGCTTCCCTATTTCTCTACTTCCCTCTTTCTCTATGTTCCTTTTTCTCTGCTTCTCTCTTTCTCTGCTTCTCTCTTTCTCTGCTTCCCTCTTTCTCTACTTCCCTCTTTCTCTACTTCTCTCTTTCTTTACTTCTCTCTTTCTCTACTTCTCTCTTTCTCTGCTTCCCTCTTTCTCTAATTCTCTCTTTCTCTACTTCTCTCTTTCTCTACTTCCCTCTTTCTCTACTTCTCTCTCTCACTTCTCTCTTTCTTTTACTTCCCTATATTTCCTTTCTTCTCTCTTTCTCCTCTACTTCTCTCTTTCTCTCTACTTCCCTCTTTCTCTCTTCTCTCTTCTTCTACTTCTCTCTTTTCTCTATATTTCTACATTCTTACTTCCTTTCTCCTCTTTTTTCTCTATGTTCCTTTTTCTCTGCTTCTCTCTTTCTCTACTTCTCTCTTTCTCTACTTCTCTCTTTCTCTACTTCCCTCTTTCTCTACTTCCCTCTTTCTCTACTTCTCTCTTTCTTTACTTCTCTTTCTCTATGTTCTCTCTTTTCTCTGCTTCCCTCTTTCTTCTCTCTTCTCTCTTTCTCTATGTTCTCTTTCTCTACTTCCCTCTTTCTCTACTTCTCTTCTCTCCTTCTCTCTTCTTTCTCTCTCTTTCTTTACTTCCCTCTTTTCTCTACTTCTCTCGTTCTCTGCTTCCCTCTTTCTACTTCCCTCTCTCTATGTTCCTTTTCTCTATTTCTCTCTCTCTTTTCTCTGCTTCTCTCTTTCTCTACTTCTCTTTTCTCTACTTCCCTCTTTTCTCTACTTCCTCTTTCTCTACTTCTCTTTCTTCCTCTCTCTTTCTCTTCTTCTTTCTCTTTCTTTACTTCCCTCTTTCTCTTCCCTCTTTCTCTACTTCTCTCTTTCTCTTCTTCTTTTCTCCTGCTTCCTCTTTCTCTACTTCTCTCTTCTCCTGCTTCTCTTTCTCTTCCTTCCTCTTTCTCTCTTTTCTCTTTCTCATCTTTTTCTACTTCCTCTTTTTCTCTACTTCTCTCTTCTCTACTTCTCTCTTTCTTCCTTCCCTCTTTCTTCTTCCCTCTTTCTCTACTTCCCTCTTTCTCTATATTCTCTTTTTCTGCTTCTCTCTTTCTCTGCTTCCCTCTTTCTCTACTTCCCTCTTTCTCTACTTCTCTCTTTCTCTACTTCCCTCTTTCTCTACTTCCTCTTCTCTACTTCTCTTTCTTTCCCTCTTTCTCTCTTCTCTCTTCTCTACTTCTCTCTTTTCTACTTCCCCCTTTCTCTCCTTCCCTCTTTTCTCTACTTCTCTCTTTCTCTACTTCCCCTCTTTCTCTTCCCTCTCTCTTCTCTACTTCTCTCTTTCTTTACTTCCCTCTTTCTCTACTTCTCTCTTTCTCTACTTCTCTCTTTCTCTACTTCCCTCTTTCTCTACTTCTCTCTTTCTCTACTTCTCTCTTTCTCTACTTCCCTCTTTCTCTACTTCTCTCTTCTCTACTTCTCTCTTTCTTTACTTCCCTCTTTCTCTATGTTCCTTTTTCTCTGCTTCTCTCTTTCTCTACTTCCCTCTTTCTCTACTTCTCTCTTTCTCTGCTTCCTTTTCTCTCTTCTCTCTTTCTCTTCCCTCTTTCTCTGCCTCTCTTTCTCTACTTCTCTCTTCTCTACTTCTCTCTTTCTTTCTTTCCCTCTTTCTCTTCTCTACTTTCTCTGCTTCTCTCTTTCTCTACTTCCCTCTTTCTCTATGTTCCTTTTTCTCTGCTTCCCTCTTTCTCTACTTCTCTCTTTCTCTGCTTCCCTCTTTCTCTGTTTCCCTCTTTCTCTACTTCCCTCTTTCTCTGTTTCCCTCTTTCCCTCTTTCTTCCCTCTTCCTCTGCTTCCCTCTTTCTCTGTTTCCCTCTTTCTCTGCTTCCCTCTTTCTCTGTTTCCCTCTTTCTCTACTTCCCTCTTTTTCTACGTTCCTCGTTCTCTGCTTCTCTCTTTCTCTACTTCCCTCTTTCTCTGCTTCCCTCTTTCTCTAGTTCTCTCTTTCTCTACTTCCCTCTTTCTCTATTTTCCTCTTTCTCTACTTCTCTCTTTCTGTACTTTTATCTTTCTCTACGTCCCTCTTTCTCTCTAATATGTTCATTAGTGCAAATCTTAGCACTGTAACATGTTCATTAGCGTAAATCTTAGCACTCTAATATCTTCATTAGTGTAAATCTTAGCACTCTAATATCTTCATTAGTGTAAATCTTAGCACTAATATTTTCATTAGTGTAAATCTTAGCACTTTTAATATCTTCATTATTATGAAACTTAACACTGTAATGTCTTCGTTAGTGTGAAAAGTAATATACTAATGTCTACTTTCTAGTCTTCGATTATAATTTATTAATGCATTTATTTTGGTCACATTTGCTTAGGACTCTTCTTGTAGTTTAGATTGGTACTTCAATAGTAATTTCAACCATTATATGACAATTTTAGATCGGTTAAATGTAACCTCACTTGTTTTCATGGATGCCTTTTGTAGAACTTCAAAGGTCTGCCAGTCTTTTCCATATCACAATCATTTTCATATACAAACAGCTAAAATGAGAAGCGCCGCTTATGAGGATGGTGCCTTTGCTGAGAATAGTGTTAGTAAATGAATGATCACATTCAGGAATGGAGATTTTGTTTTGCGAAACCGAGAAGAATGTTCCATCATGACTGCATTCGTTGATAACGACCGAATGGAAAGAACTGTCACGTGATATCTGTCCTCCTGTATGGCAGCGAACACTGGACAATCTCCGTAAAATGAAGAAGAGACTTGAAGCAACAGAAATATGGTTCTACACAGAGATTCCAAGGAAAAGAGGCACTGAACATGTAAGCAACCACGAGGTTTTAGACAAAATGGAAACGAAAAGGATACTTATACTTAACGTCAGTAAGAGGCAGTTGAAATATATGCGGCACATAATGAGGAAGAAAGGCTTGGAAAATCTGATACTCAGAGGACAGATTGAGGGAAAGAGGGACAGAAGAAGCAACGCGTATCATACTGGATGAGTTTCAGTAAATGGATGATAAAACAGGGTTTGTGAGAAATAACAAAAAGAAAAACTTATTAGTACCAGCTACACGGGACAGGAAAATGTGGAGGGCAATGAACGGCTACATACTGAAGAGACTCAGTACATAAAGGAATATATATATATATTGTGTATTTAGGCAGCAATCCTTCATTTATGCATGTTTTATCAAAGACGACAGACAAGCTATTACGATGAAGTTTCTTATTTAATTTTTCTTGTGTTCGAACAAGTGTTTTCTTTTCTGTAATTCCAAGCGCTTTCGGCTATAGTTTTAGCCATTATCAAGGATGATTTTGTTTTTGGGTTTTTAATTGGGTGTATGGGTTGTGTGTAACTTTCTAGAGTTATTTTATTTTCCGAACACAGTTAACACATTGTGGCCGTGTTCGTAGTTAATATTATTGTTGGCTTTTTCTTTTTTTTTATTATTAAGGCTTGAATTCTGTTTAATCTTTATTTTTTTTTACATGTGGAAGAGGTTATTATGTTTGTATTTTCTACTAGTATGTTTCGGATAGAGTTTGGTAAATTTGTATGTGAGTTTAATTGGATTCTACTAGAGCTGTGATCGGATAGGTGTAACGTAAGACGTCTAGATAGATATGTAGTAGTGTGACCAATGTAATTATGAATTCGGTTTGATCAGGAACACAGTACCTTAAAAGCCATTTGAACTCATAAATAATAGTCATTCTTTGAAATTTTGATTTTGCTGGTGTGTTGTTAGTTTTTAGGAAAAGGTTAGCTGGTTTAAATATCTTGTAGTAGATAATTTGATTTATTTTTGTTGAGTACAAGCACGCATACATCAATATAAATAACGTATGTGTTTGTAATGAATATATGTTTATATAACATATATACTTTATACAAAAGAGAGGTAATATATTTAGAGGCATGGCCGCACAATTTGAGTTCAAATATGGATCTTTAATTCTGTTAATAGACACGAACTTGCGTAAATTCCCAAATGGCTAATATAGGTATCCGATGAATTTAATAAAATACTCGTGTTTTATGAACAGAGGGTCAATTCTCCTTGTACTTATGAGGAATCAATATGTTGCAATCAGTCTTCCATTTGCAGACGATAATTTGAAGCCGTTTTTTATTGTTAGTACAAGCACGAATACATCAATATAAATAACGTATCTATGTTTGTAATGAATATAAATACATGTACACCCACGCTATCCCATATATATCTCCCAATATATATATATATATGTGTGTGTGTGTGTGTGTGTGTGGTCATACAAACTCAATTTGTTCCAGTGCGTAAAAAAATGACATCATGCCCATTTTATAGACTATATCGATATATTGATTATATAAAAGAGTAGAAGAAAAAAACTTAACTTATTTAAAAGGGTGGGGGGGCTTGCATAAAGAAATGAAAGACATAACAAGGCGAAACAAAAGAAAAAGATCTTAACTACATAATACCGATCAATAATAAAAAGAAAACAATAGCACTAACCCCATGCCAACCATTGCAACAAGAACGAAGTGATTCGTACAATGACCTGAAAATATTCGGTCATCAACTATTGGCCATTTATTGACTTATTAACATACTTTTATTTTTTTGGTTATTGTTTATTTTTTGTCTTTTTATACACGGTCTTTTGATATTTTTTTATGTGTTCTTATTTATTTATTTTTCTTCCGTTTTTTTTTCCTTTTTTTCTTATTTTTTTTTTACATTTTCTTTCTTTTTTCTATCGTCCTGTCATTTATTCTATCGTTACTGCGTTATTTTTTTTTCGTTTCTTTTTTCTTTTCGCGTTTTTGTTGCATTTATCCGTTGATTCTGTGTTTTGCATCATTTCTTGTTCCTTAGGTTCCCTCTTTCTCTACGTTCCTCTTTCTCTACGTTCCCTCTTCCTCTACTTCCCTCTTTCTCTACGTTCCCTCTTTCTCTACGTTCCTCTTTCTCTACGTTCCTCTTCCTCTACTTCCCTCTTTCTCTACGTTCCTCTTTCTCTACTTCCCTCTTCCTCATGTTTTCTTTCTACTTCCCTCTTTCTCTACATCCTTCTTCCTCTACGTTCCCTCTTCCTCTACGTTTCTCTTTCTCTACTTCCCTCTTTCTCTGTCCTTCTTCCTCTACGTTCCCTCTTTCTCTACTTCCCTCTTTCTCTACGTTCCCTCTTCCTCTACGTTCCCTCTTCCTCTACGTTCCTCTTCCTCTACGTTTCTCTTTCTCTACTTCCCTCTTTCTCTACTTCCCTCTTCCTCTACGTTCCCTCTTTCTCTACTTCCCTCTTCCTCTACGTTCCCTCTTCCTCTACGTTCCTCTTCCTCTACGTTTCTCTTTCTCTACTTCCCTCTTTCTCTACTTCCCTCTTCCTCTACGTTCCCTCTTCCTCTACGTTCCTCTTTCTCTACGTTCCTCTTTCTCTACTTCCCTCTTCTTCTTCCCTTCCTTCTCTACTTCCCTCTTCCCTACATTTCTTCTTCCTCTACGTTCCCTCTTTCCCTACTTCCCTCTTTCTCTACATCCTTCTTCCTCTACGTTCCCCTCTTCCTCCTACGTTCCCTCTTCCTACGTTCCTCTTCCTCTACGTTTCTCTTTCCCCTGCTTCCTCTTTCTCTTCCCTCTTCCTCTACGTTCCCTCTTTCTCTACTCCCTCTCTTTCTACGTTCCCTCTTCCCTACTTCCCCCTCTTCCTCTACGTTCCCTCTTTCTCTACTTCCCTCTTTCTCTACTTCCCTCTTTCTCTACATCCTTCTTCCTCTACGTTCCCTCTTCCTCTACGTTCCTCTTCCTCTACGTTTCTCTTTCTCTACTTCCCTCTTCCTCTACTTCCCTCTTCCTCTACTTCCCTCTTTCTCTACGTTCCCTCTTTCTCTACTTCCCTCTTTCTCTACATCCTTCTTCCTCTACGTTCCCTCTTCCTCTACGTTCCTCTTCCTCTACGTTTCTCTTTCTCTACTTCCCTCTTTCTCTACTTCCCTCTTCCTCTACTTCCCTCTTTCTCTACTTCCCTCTTCCTCTACGTTCCCTCTTTCTCTACTTCCCTCTTTCTCTACATCCTTCTTCCTCTACGTTCCTCTTCCTCTACGTTTCTCTTTCTCTACTTCCCTCTTTCTCTACTTCCCTCTTCCTCTACTTCCCTCTTTCTCTACGTTCCCTCTTTCTCTACTTCCCTCTTCCTCTACGTTCCCTCTTCCTCTACGTTCCTCTTTCTCTACTTCCCTCTTTCTCTACGTTTCTCTTTCTCTACTTCCCTCTTCCTCTACATTCCCTCTTTCTCTACTTCCCTCTTCCTCTACGTTCCCTCTTTCTCTAACTTCCCTCTTCCTCTACGTTCTTTCTTTCCTTCTTTCTTTATCAGGCGCAAACTATTTTTTTTCTTTTCTTCTTGTCTTCTTTCTTAAACTGGCGCATTCTTTCTTCCATTCCCATCTTTCTTTACTTGATATGTACTGCCTTTTCCCTTCTTTATTTCTTGGATTCTTTCTTTCTTTCTTTCTTTCTTTCTTTTTTTCTTTCTTTCTTTTCTCCTTGTTGAATTCTTTCTTTACTTGCTAAATTCTTTCTTTCTTTCTTTCTTTCTTTCTTTCTTTCTTTACTTGCTAGATTGTTTCTTTTTATACTTGGATTGTTTCTTTCTTTCTTTATTTGCCAGATTCTTTCTTTCTTTCTTTTCTACTTTCTAGATTCTTTCTTTCTTTTTTCACTTGCTAGATTCATCTTCATCTATTTATTTTTTTACATGCTGCTCCTTTCTTTCCCCCCTTTCTTTCCTTGATAGATTCTTTCTATGATCACCGAAGTTAAGCAACGTCGTGACTTGTCAATACCTATGTGAGTGACCACTCGGGAATACCAGCTGCTGTAAGCTTCGATGTGTGCGTGGTTTAATGGAAAATGGCTTGGAATTGTTAATAAGAGAACCGAGAGTTCCAATTCCAGTTGAGTTCGTTATATTCACTTACGCGAAAATACTCTGGGGTAAGGTATGAATCCACCTCTTTTCCCCCAGTTATGGGTTAATTAGTAAGACATATCACTAAATCATACTTATTATAAAACGCAGATTGCGTGTGTGTGTGTGTGTGTGTTCGTTTATATATGGGATCGGATTTCCTACATTTTTCAACCGATTTCAACAAAACTTCACAGGACTACGTAAAATTACCTTGCGTTGGTTCTGATAGCGCCAAAAATTGAAAAAACACAATTGTTTTGCACAAAAATGAATTTGAAAACACGATTAAGAGGCATCGCGAAATGAAGGGGGACAACGTATATCGAGTTATACTTATTATAAAACCCAGGTTGTTTGTGTGTGTGTTTTCGTTTTGTTGAAATCGGTTTGAAAAAATATGGAAATCCGATCCCATATATATATGGGATCGGGATTACCTACATTTTTCAACCGATTTCAAATAAAACTTCACTTTTTTTTTTTGGCAGGTAGTGTTTCTATTCTCTTGCACACTTTTTTTCTTTATTCAGAAGGCTTTTAAAATTTTTATTCATTCAGAATGCTTTAAAATTCCATTTACAAGACAATTGTTTATAATAAAATTCTATTCAATCGGTAGACTCATAACGATTGAAAACAATGTTTTTGTTTGAGTTTGGGTTTGACCAATTCGTAAAAAACAAACAAACAAAACAAAACAAAACAAAAAACTAATTAAGACATGCGTGTCCGTTAAACTTAAACGATGTCAATTTTATTTTTCAGTCTTTATGATGGTCGATACTTGATCTATCTCTTACTGCTACATCCCCGGGCAACGCCGGGCTCTACTGCTAGTAATTAATACAACCCCCTTAAGAAAAAAATATTTTCACAATCTAAAAATATTTTCTGGATTAAAATAACCTGTAGAAATCGAATCAGTCTTTCTTCGTTTCTTTAATGTGTAATTCGTTTACAATCTTTTTTTTACCTGTAGTGTTCTTACTGTGTTTGCTATCAGCTCTGGGTCGTTTGCATATTTAATGATGTTTTAGGTTGTGACCACAAATAATGAATCCTTTTAGGACTTCTAATATTCTCAGGATTGCTTCACTGTAAAGTTTCAATAAGTATGCAATCATAATGTTCCATGACCAATTTTGATTTCAGGATGGTTCTTATCAATGGACGGGGATAAAAAATGTTCTACGCAGGATGTTCGATATCAATGTATAATCTTCGATATCAGTGTATAATGTTAGATATCAGCGTATAATGTTTGATATCAGTATATAAAGATCGGTATCAGTGTATAACGTTCAATATCCGTATATAATGATCGATTTCAGTGTATAATGTTAGATATCAGCGTATAATGTTAGATATCAGCGTATAATATTCGATATCAGGGTATAATGTTAGATATCAGTATATAATGATCGATATCAGCGTATAATGTTTGATATCAGTATATAATGATCGGTATGAGTGCATAATGTTCAATATCAGTATATAATGATCGATATCAGTGTATAATGTTCAATATCAGTATATAATTATCGATATCAGTGTATAATATTAGATATCAGGGTATATTGTTAGATATCAGTGCATAATGTTCGATGTCAGAAATGAATCTAGATGGCTTGCGTTAAATGCACTTAAAGTAAAGGCCAATATTTCAAACAGTACCTATGTATTGATTAAAATAAATGCTTTATTTTTCATTATGCGTTTACTGAAGAATGAACTAATTGTGCATGGCAATGAATCAATAAATTCGTAAATTGACACGTAGTTATGAACGAAATATTTTTTTAATAATTTCGCCCCAAGCAAGGCATTCAAGCCACTAAGACGCAGTGGGGTTACTGAGTATGAAAGAATATTTGAAAAACATTATTAAGGAATGAGAACAATCAAAGAACAGAAAATAAGAAAACAGATGATATTGCTTTTGAAATTTTGAAGATCAAATTTTTCTGGGAAAAACAAGATGGCGGATGAGAGATTCACAAGCGAGAAGTGCGAGAGAAAAAAATTGTTTCATTTCAACATTTTTAATGAATAACGTCCAAGCAATGTAAATAATACTTACGAATGAATTTAGCAAGTTCACAAGGTATAAGATGCTATTTCAATAAATTCTTTGCGTAAGATGAAAGCCTTTTAAGATAAAATTAAATCAACTTTTTTTAAATTAAATTAATTTTAATATTTATAAATATTTTGTATAAAAGAATGATTTTTAAGTAAATAAATGCGTAAATTAAAATGCATATTTTTCAGAATGCCGAATTACACACACACACATACATATATATATATATATATATATATATATATATACAGGGGTCCCAAAATAATGTATACACTCTATTAAATATTAATAGCTAATAATACATTACCGTGATGTGAGAACTTATATAGATGAAAATATGCAAAACAGATGGATTGGAAGATAAGGGACAGTTGGATACCCACTTAGATCACCAGATTTGACAGCCTTGGACTTTTTTTTTGGGGGGGTTCTAAATGGCAAAGTTTACAACAGGAAACCTGAAACAATTGCTGAAATGAGAGTAGAAATTGAAGAAGAATGTGCTCAAATATCAGAGGAATAGATACTAGATGTTTGTAGGTCTATTTCTTCAAGATATGAAAAGTGTATTGAACAGAACGGCAACCATTTTGAGCACTTGATGTGAACTCCTCATTATACGAACATTCTGCCATTGCCCCAAATAGCTTTTATCTTATTAAAGTTATTGTTCTATGTTTTTTTGTATATTTTACTCTCAAATTCTTTAAATGTGTATTCATTCTCTTCTACTAATCTTATTTAAAAGTCAAAATAATATAAATTGAATGAGTTATAACGATTCAAAGAGTGTATACATTATTTTAGGACACCCTTTATATATATATATATACACACACACACACATACACATCCATATATATATATATATATATATATATATATATATATATATATATATATATATATATATATATATATATATATATATATATATATATATATATATATATATATTGTTTTTTATACGTACAGTAATTAGTGGAAAAGCTCTGAATATCAGTGATAGAGTTTAAATATTCAGTTGTTTGATATGATTTTGTCTGATGATCGTAAAAAGGTAGAAACCCAGGTCACAAACTCATATCAATATAACTGAATATATATATATATATATATATATATATATATATATATATATATATAGAATTGGTATGATAAAGTTCTACATACACGCACAAATACTTACACGTATGTATAAATATATTAAATGTATTTCTTCCTCAGGTGTTATAAATACAGTGCTTAGTGTTATTAAACAGATCAATAAATATATATATTTGTGAATATATATAATAACAACCTTCGATAACACGACTCGGAATTTCATGCATTTCATGTTTTTTTAATACAAAATTCATTCATCATTCATTATTATTAATCAAACTATATATATATATATATATATATATATATATATATATATATATATATAGTTAAACCTAGAAACCAGACAAACCTACCAAGGTTTCACTTGACGATCCGCATAGGTGAAACATTGGTAGTTTTGTCTGGCTCTCTAGGTTTAACTAGGTCTGCTCTACTTACTGTATTGAGCACTTTATTTAGTTATTTTACGTACTCGTATCGGGTTTTTGTTTCTTTTGGACTTTGAATGCATGCTAGACGATTATTTTTTTCTTGACGTACATGTTCTTGGTTCTTTCTTTTCTTACACCTTTTTCACCTTTGGTATTGGTTTGTTTATTTGCAAATCAAGACGAGAGTTTTCAGACAGTATAATTTCTATACTTATAAGTTTATTACTACTATTAATATATATATATATATATATATATATATATATATATATATATATATATATATATATATATATATATATAATCTTATAAACATAAGGCAATTATATCGTCCGAAAACCTTAGGGTGTATTGGCGTATAAATGAACAAACCAATACCCAAGGAATAGAAAAAAAGAACTAAGAAACATAATTTCAACAAAAATAATCGACCAGAATCAAGCTCAAAGAAAACAAACCTGCGTTGTTAATGACATGTTCAGTCCATGGTATTCTAAACATAATTCTGTAGAACCAGATTTCGGTTGCTTCAAATATTTTTTTCATCTTTGAGGAAATTGTCCAGTATTCACTGCCTAATAGAACGACTGATATTATTTAACCGTTCAGTAGGCTTTTTTTTGGTGACAACGAAAGTTTTCTTCTGTTTTTTAATATTTTTCTTAGCTTTTGGAAGGCATCATTCACTATTCCAATATGGCTTGGGATTTCAG
>CAHIKZ030000987.1:640000-652737 GCA_903632075.3 Acanthosepion pharaonis | reverse complement strand
ATATGTTTAAGCATCACCATCACGACCTCCTCTTTTCATCTTTAAGTATCTTTCTTCTCACGACTTCTAATAAATGCCGATATGTTTTACATCTTACTTCTCACGACCTCCTCTAAAAAATCATATGTTTAAGCATCATACTTCTCACGACCTCCTCTTTTCATCTTTAAGCGTCTTACTTCTCACGACCTCTAATAAAATGCCGATATGTTTAAACATCTTTATCATCTCACGAACTCCTCTTATCATCTTTTAAGCATCTTACTTCAAAACAACCGCTAATAAATGCCGATATGTTTAAGCATCTTACTTCTCGACTTCATCTTATCATCTTTAAACATCTTACTTCTCAGGACGTCTAATAAATGCCGATATGTTTAAACATCATACTTCTCATCGACCTCCTATTAAATGCCGATATTTTATGCATCTTACTTCTCACGACATCTAATAAATATCGATATTTTAAGCATCTTATTTCTCACGACCTCTAATAAATGCCGATATGTTTAAACATCTTACTTCTCGACCTCCTCTTATTATCTTTAAGCATCTTTACTTCACGACCTCTAACAAAATGCCGATATGTTTACATTTATTTCTCACGACCTCTAATAAATGCCGATATGTTTATTATCTTCACTTCTCAGGACCTCCTGTTACCATCGTTAAGCATCTTACTTCTCGACCTCTAATAAATGCCGATATGTTTAAGCATCTTACTTCTCACGACCTCCTCTTATCCTCTTAAGCATCTTACTTCTCACGACCTCTAATAAATGCCGATATGTTTAAATGCCGATATTCTTCTCCCGACCACCTCTTATCATCTTTTACATCTTACTTCTCACGACCTCTAATAAAAGCCTATATGTTTAAGCATCTTACTTCTCACGACCTCCTCTTATCATTTTAAAACTTACTTCTCACGACCTCTAATAAATGCCTCTTTAAGCATATAATTATCACGACCTCCTCTTATCATCTTTAAGCATCTTACTTCTCACGACCTCTAATAAATGCCGATATGTTTAAGCATCTTACTTCTCACGACCTCCTCATATCATATTTAATAATCTTTCTTCTCACTACCTCTAATAAATACCGATATGTTTAAACGTCTTACGTCTCATGACCTCTAATAAATGCCGATATGTTTAAGCATCTTACTTCACACGACCTCTAATAAATGCCGATATGTTTAAACATCTTACTTCTTACGACCTCATCTTATCATCTTTAAACTTCTTACTTCTCAGGACGTCTAATAAATGCCGATATGTTTAAGCATCTTACTTCTCACGACCTCCTATTATCATCTTTTAAGCATCTTACTTCTCGACCTCTAATAAATGCCGATATGGTTAAGCATCTTATTTCTCACGGCCTCTAATAAAAATGCCGATATGTTTAAGCATCTTACTTCTCCACGACCTCATCTTATTATCTTTAAGCATCTTACCTCTCCACGACCTCTAATAAATGCCGATTTTTTAAGCATCTTACTTTTAAACTCACGACCACCTCTTATCACCTTTAAGCATCTTACTTCTCACGACCTCTAACAAAATGCCGATATGTTTAAGCATCTTATTTCTCACGACCTCTAATAAATGCCGATTTGTTTATGTTTATTATCTTACTTCTCACGACCTCCGACCTGTTACCATCTTTAATCTTTAAGCGTCTTACTTCACGACTTCTAATAAATGCTGATATGTTTACGCATCTTACTTCTCACAACCTCCTCTTATCATCTTTTAAGCATCTTACTTCTCGACCTCTAATAAATGCCGATATGTTTAAGCATCTTACTTCTCCACGACCTCCTCTTATCATCTTTAAGCATCTTACTTCTCACGACCTCTAATAAATGCCTATATGTTTAAGCATCTTACTTCTCACGACCTCCTCTTATCATCTTTAAGCAACTTACTTCTCACGACCTCTTATAAATGCCGATATGTTTAAGCATCATACTTCTCACGACCTCCTCTTATCATCTTTAAGCATCTTACTTCTCGACCTCTAATAAATGCCGATATGTTTAAGCATCTTACTAACCTCTAATAAATGCCGATTTGTTTAAGCATCTTACTTCTCACGACCTCCTCTTATCACCTTTAAGCATCTTACTTCACACGACCTCTAATAAATGCCGATATGTTTAAGCATCTTATTTCTCGACCTCTAATAAATGCCGATTTGTTTATTATCTTACTTCTCACGACCTCCTGTTACCATCTTTAAGCGTCTTACTTCTCACGACTTCTAATAAATGCTGATATGTTTAAGCATCTTACTTCTCGACCTCCTCTTATCATCTTTAAGCATCTTACTTCACGCGACCTCTAATAAATGCCGATATGTTTAAGCATCTTACTTCTCCCAACCTCCTCTTATCATCTTTAAGCATCTTACTTCTCACGACCTCTAATAAATGCCTATATGTTTAAGCATCTTACTTCTCACGACCTCCTCTTATCATCTTTAAGCAACTTACTTCTCAGGACCTATAATAAATGCCGATATGTTAAAGCAGCATACTTCTCGACCTCCTCTTATCATCTTTAAGCATCTTACTTCTCACCTCCTCTAATAAATGCCGATATGTTTAAGCATCTTACTTCTCACGACCTCCTCCATATCATCTTTAAGCATCTTACTTCTCACTACCTCTAATAAATACCGATATCTTTAAACATCTTACTTCTCATGACCTCTAATAAATGCCGATATGTTTAAGCATCTTTTACTTCACGACCTCCTCTCTTATCATCTTTAAATGCATCTTACTTCTCGACCTCTTATAAATGCCGATATGTTTAAGCATCTTACTTCTCACGACCTCCTCTTATTATCTTTAAGCATCTTACTTCTCACGACCTCTAATAAATGCCGATTTGTTTAAGCATCTTACTTCTCACGACCTCCTCTTATCACCTTTAAGCATCTTACTTCACACGACCTCTAACAAATGTCGATATGTTTAAGCATCTTATTTCTCACGACCTCTAATAAATGCCGATTTGTTTATTATCTTACTTCACGACCTCCTCTTACCATCTTTAAGCGTCTTACTTCTCGACTTCTAATAAATGCTGATATGTTTAAGCATCTTACTTCTCACGACCTCCTCTTATCATCTTTTAAGCATCTTACTTCACGCCTCCTCTAATAAATGCCGATATGTTTAAGCATCTTACTTCTCCCAACCTCCTCTTATCATCTTAAGCAACTTACTTCTCACGACCTCTAATAAATGCCGATATGTTTATTAGCATACTTCTCACGACCTCCTCTTATCATCTTTAAGCATCTTACTTCTCACGACCTCTAATAAATGCCGATATGTTTAAGCATCTTACTTCTCGACGACCTCTCATATCATCTTTAAGCATCTTACTTCTCACTACCTCTAATAAATGCCGATATCTTTAAACATCTTTACTTCTCATGACCTCCTCTAATAAATGCCGATATGTTTAAGCATCTTACTTCACGACCTCCTCTTATCATCTTTAAGCATCTTACTTCTCCACGACCTCTAATAAAAAAATGCCGATATGTTTAAGCATCTTACTTCATGACCTCTAATAAATGCCGATATGTTTAAGCATCTTACTTCACGACCTCCTCTTATCATCTTTAAGCATCTTACTTCTCACGACCTCTAATAAATGCCGATATGTTTAAGCATCTTACTTCTCACGACCTCTAATAAATGCCGATATGTTTAAGCATCTTACTTCTCACGACCTCCTCTTATCACCTTTAAGCATCTTACTTCACACGACCTCTAACAAATGCCGATATGTTTAAGCATCTTATTTCTCACGACCTCTAATAAATGCCGATTTGTTTATTATCTTACTTCTCACGACCTCCTGTTACCATCTTTAAGCGTCTTACTTCTCACGACTTCTAATAAATGCTGATATGTTTAAGCATCTTACTTCTCACGACCTCCTCTTATCATCTTTAAGCATCTTACTTCACGCGACCTCTAATAAATGCCGATATGTTTAAGCATCTTACTTCTCCCGACCTCCTCTTATCATCTTTAAGCATCTTACTTCTCACGACCTCTAATAAATGCCTATATGTTTAAGCATCTTACTTCTCACGACCTCCTCTTATCATCTTTAAGCAACTTACTTCTCACGACCTCTAATAAATGCCGATATGTTTAAGCAGCATACTTCTCACGACCTCCTCTTATCATCTTTAAGCATCTTACTTCTCACGACCTCTAATAAATGCCGATATGTTTAAGCATCTTACTTCTCACGACCTCCTCATATCATCTTTAAGCATCTTACTTCTCACTACCTCTAATAAATACCGATATCTTTAAACATCTTACTTCTCATGACCTCTAATAAATGCCGATATGTTTAAGCATCTTACTTCTCACGACCTCCTCTTATCATCTTTAAGCATCTTACTTCTCACGACCTCTAATAAATGCCGATATGTTTAAGCATCTTACTTCGCATGACCTCTAATAAATGCCGATATGTTTAAGCATCTTACTTCTCACGACCTCCTCTTATCATCTTTAAGCATCTTACTTCTCACGACCTCTAATAAATGCCGATATGTTTAAGCATCTTACTTCTCACGACCTCCTCATATCATCTTTAAGCATCTTACTTCTCACGACCTCTAATAAATGTCGATATGTTTAAACATCTTACTTCTCACGACCTTTTTTTCGTGCAAACATTATTGCTTCCATTTCGCCTGATCTACTGTCGATGTGTTAACGAACCTCATTGACGTTTTTTATTAAGCTCTAGATAAGAAAAGCCAAGCTCGTGGTGTGTCTCTAAATAACAAGAAGACGTTCGTCAGGATTTCACATGCTGGCTTTCTATGCAAGCTCCAGGTTTAAGTTAAAACAGGATGAATATATTGTTTAATCCGATGGTTCCTAAAATTCATAAAATGTAGGACATGTTGACCGGTCTCACTAGTAGATACTTTCTTACAACCGCGGAGGCGGGGGGGGGGCGAGATTCAATCCTAGGTCCTTCACTGTTTTTGATTTTCATCAATGATCTTCCCGATTTCATCAGTTTTCCACTAAGTATCTATGCAGATGACACTACCATTTACTCCTGTCTCATTAGAAAATTCGGCAGATCTGTCAAAACAAAACTGGTAACGGCCCTTGAAAAGGAGCACCAATTAATGGTTAGTTTTCGCAAGAAATGGCTTGTAAATTTTAACTCAACAAAAACATTTCATTTAAGCAACACAGAAAAAAATTCTCTCTGCCATCAACATGGCTGATGCTACTAAATTCCTGGAAAAACACGACGCCTTCTTAGCATCACATTTTCCAAAGGCATATAGTCCAGTGACTATATCGAATTAATTGTTTCGTTCACTGCATGGAAAGTTGTGTCACTGTTTCGTGCCAGAAATGTTTTTCTCAGTATCTCAAAATACATCTTGCATATTTGCAAATCTACCATTTATCCCTGCATTGAATACTGTAGCCCCATCTGGTCTGGTTATCCTACTGTGTATCTCGAGGTTCTAGACAAAATCCTAAGAAGGATATATTATGTAAAGTACCTTCCCTCTTTTTTATGTACAATTATTTTCATGGCAGTTGTTCTGCCGAATTTCTTCACCTTGTGCCACGACTAAAAGAATTCAAGGTTGCTACTTTATTGGCAATCAGGTCCTACCTTTCTACTGTTGAAATAGCTAAATGCGATTGCCACTTCTACTCCAACATTTTAATTTATCGCTCTTACCACATGTAGAGCTCCTTTGTGATGTTTTGATTCCCTAATAACGAAAATCTTCAAATATTCTAATGCAATAATCTGTTCATTTCCCCTTTCCTCAATCCCCCGTATTCTCAGTCTACCTTTCTCTTCCACTTTCATTCCCAGTAAACCACTGCGTACAATTAGCATTACCGCATTGCGTCAGGTGCAATGATTAAAAAAATGTATGTATATATGCATTTTTGTAAGCATAAGAATTGATAGAAAGCTGGTCAGCGAGACATGAAAATTAAGATAGACAGCTATATAGTTCACCAGAATATATTAACCCATTAACTGCCAATTTTTTTATGCGCATATTTCGCCCAGACAGGAGTTTATTTATTTATGTTTAATTTCAATGTTTACCAATGTCATTTTTATGGAAACTAGAACAGCAAATATGTATGTGCATAAAACATCAAAAAATAATATTGATTAGAAATAATAAAAATACATTTCAAAATAGTCATTATTTTTCTACTTGTGAAATGTAAAATTATGACAGAAAGTGTCTTCTTACGGTAATAATAAAAACTTTAAACGTTCAGTGGTGTAAAATGTACCTCTGTAAATGCAATGTATGTAAGAAATTCAATGTAAATACAAGGAATAACATGTAGTGAGTTTAATTTTAGCATATCTTCAAATGGGGTTCATGGCAGTTAATGGATTAAGGAAGTCATATATATATCAAAATTCTGTAATATAAACATATATTAACCCGAACAAATTTAGCAGGTTTTTTATTTTTAAGATTGCCTTTTGAGACCCACCACACACTAACATATATATATATATATATATATATATATATATATATATATATATATATATATATATATAATTTAAATAAAAGCAGACAACTTTAAGGTGCCATGTAATAAATTATTTCACCACAGCCCTTTTAAAGGACAGCGGATCATCAGACTTTACTTCCAAACAAAAAATGGAAAGAAAATTTACACATTTTTGACGGGTCGTATTAAACATATGTAAATTAGCGAAGTGAGGAAGTGAGGGGGGAGAGAGAAGACATGAGTGATTTAGCAGATATTGACACATTTAAACGGTTAACTTAACGGAAGTTATATAATGATATCGAAGGGGTAGAGAAGAAAAATTCCATAGAGAGAAAAAGAGAGAAGGATGTTATGAGAGAAGATGTCACTAATTTTCTCTGTAAAAAAGTCTAGAAACAGACGCTGTTATTTTGCTTTACTTTGAAAGTGTTATTTTGGGGGTTCATAAAGATTACCTAGTTTTTCATAAACTATATATATATATATATATATATATATATATTGACGATTTTAGCGATAGTCTCTTTCATAGGTGACCTTTCTGTTCAGCTCTGCAGAAAACACCACATATATGAGTTTGTATCGTTGTGTGTGTGAGTGAGTGTACCTGCGTGCGTTAATATGCTTTGTACTCTCCTTAGTGTAGCATAATTTAAGAAGTCCACATAAGGTTAACATCTATCACATTAATATATTGATTTATTTCTTCAGATCAGCTCCTTCCTTGGCCAAAACCAAGGCACCAAAATTTCGTCAAACATGTTCGGAAAAGATGTGACATTTCCGTCGACGTTGTCCAAGAGGAACTCAATGTCTGTGATGATTAATGTTTCATAGGAATGTATGGCTTAAAAGCCAGGATCGACTCCGATCAAACAAGATTTTCTCTCCCTGGTGCGTAGGTTAACAAATCGGATACAGTTTTAAGAATTAGATGCTGACATCTTCCAAATGCATGAAAAGAACTTACTTAGAGTTTTCTACATGGGAATTGACATTGTTTCGTAGATATGTGATTTACAACGTTTCGATACGCCTTGACTTAAATTGTCATCAAAACAGCATCTAGTTCTTGGATAGCGGAACAGGAAACCAATATATCTCGCATGAATATGAATATTCGCTACCCCAGTTGGAAAAAAAAAAATCACATTTCAAAATTACATTTACATATATATATATATATATATATATATATATATATATATATATATAATTGGTGTATACGGAATGAATTTCAATAACCAACAATTACTATTCTTAAAAGAGTGTTCAATAAATAGTAGAGCAGATATAATTATTCAACATCATCACTTGATAAGACACCGGAGGTGTTGAAACAAAATGGTTATTTTTGTAGTGATTTTATAACATATCTATGTTATAATTTTTTAAATAAATAATTACATATACATATATATATATCGCCCTTTCCCGTATTGATGGGGGGGTCCTTCTTAAACTGTTATTTGAAATATTGTCGAAGGTCAGCCTCCTGATTATGGCATTATATTTTTCTTCGTTCTATTTTAGAGGCTGCTGCTGGTGATCTGGTAACTGTTCTTTGGTACATCTCCGTAGTTCCAGTCCACATTTTTCGAATTATGCAGCTTATGGGCCTTGCCAAGACCAGAATACTTACCTCGTCAAAGATATTATAACCATGAGTCATAGAAAGCTGTTGTAAACAAGTGACAGTTTAGACATTTCTGAATGGTTTTTGTTGCTACGCATTGCACCCGCATGAAAGTCTAGATCTGATTAGTCTATTTAAGAACCGGCCTCGTGTTTTCACGTTAATGTTTTCTTGGTTATCGCCGAGACTACATCTAGCTAAGGCTATTCTATGTTTAATTTGCTTTTCACCTATACTCAGTTTGCTAAAACATATTCATACGACGAATTATTGAAGTGTTTTGTATTTAGTAATTCCACATTTTGAATTTCTATGATGGATTCTTTGCCATCATTGGTTTATTTCCGATTCCAGATTATAGTTTCTGCTGTAGCATAGTTTAACTAGAGAACTATTTCTTGGAATACTTGATAGAGGATGTTGGTTCTCATTTCAAGACCTTTATGCCGATGGCACAGATTTTTATAGTTTGCTTAACCCAACTATAAAAAGCTATGTTATTGTCATATCCCGTTCAAAATTTTATTTCATTTTCCGTGACTCCCGAGAGAATATCAGTAACGGTATTATTTCATCCAGATATGGAGTTATTTCATACTCATGAAACTTGGATATTAGCCCGTGTGGCACGTGACAGAGCCTCTGCATCAGAACGATATGATGCCACAACTTTATGCGTAGGTTTTGATATTAAATCCTGGGTCACGAGAGAGAGAGAGAGAGAGAGAGAGAGAGAGAGAGAGAGCATTTGTCAAAGCGTTTGCTTCTTTCCAAAAATGTCGTGTGTAATGCTGTATTAGATTCAATAGTATTTTATTTATTTCTGTAAACTTCTCAATAACTCTTCCCTCCGTTATATTCCAAGCAATACATGTAGAGGCAAAAAAAAGTCGCAAACGATAGAGTTTACTTAATTAATCATGTTTTAAATATCTTATTTATTTTGGTATTTCCTTATTTTGTGTGGCCATTTGAAATCAGTTGTTTATCAGACGCGGCCAACAAATATTTTACAACTTAAGAAAAGGGAAAAGACTGAAGTAAAACTCCGATTTGTTAAAGAATCATACACGCACAGAACTGAAATGTGTTTTTAAAAAGAAGGGGAGCATTTTAAACAGAACATATAACAATCAGATAACTAGTAAATAATAAACTATTCCTATGTTACGCAACTTTTGCTTACAGTGTATAACGAGAAAACCCTGTAAATATCTGCAATATTTGTCTGTTTCTTTCTTTGTTTAGTTTGTTTTTATAAAAGGGAACTGGTACTGTCTATTAGCGTATTTCTCGGTGCGGAACGGCGCCGACTTCATGAGCTGTTGCGTCTGTGGTCATTAATATAGATAGATGTTTAATGTAATCCGCTAATGTGTTCAAGTCATATACAAACACTGTTGTTGCTTCAGCGATAAATGTGATATTTCCAGATTTGTTTAAAGATCATTTAATGGCTGCAAAATGTGGGGGCATTAGAAATAAAAAAAAATCTATAAATATTTATGAAACCTAAAGAAATCATTTAATCCTGTGTTTGATATTGCGTAATACTTCTTATTTTTTTTAAAATTATTTCTTTTTCATCGTTCAGATATTATGATAGCCAAAATTTAGATCGCTTTCACCAGTTCTTGAACATCAAGTGATATTACTATGTGACCAACACCGGATTCCTGGAAAGAGCCAACAGTCAAATCGAGTCACTTACAATTAAATAGTGTCTACGATGCCCATGTAGCAAGAATGGAAGTCAAGTTATCTAGGTCAAATCTAATTCAGTGAGCTCACTTCAAGGAAAAGACCAAAGGGTTGCCCTAATCAAAGATATAATGACCAATTCAACAACAACATTGAAAGTCCTCGGATTTGAGCGAAAACCATTTGAAACACATGTATAGGATCGTTCCCACTGTGAATTCTCTAACATTATCGGAAACGAAACTTCGAAGCCGCCATAGGGGAAAAGGAAGAAGTGAAACTACGAGAGAGAAAGGCTAAACAAAATCGACCTCGTCCTCCAACAACATTACTATGCAGTCTTTGCCATCGGTTTTCCATGCAAGAAGTTTTATACTTATTAATCAAGGACAACAATTTAAAGGAAGAAATCAGAAAAGAAGAATTTTTTTTTATACTAGATAAAGCCGACTACGAAATTTATACTGAAGTCTACATATACTGACAAGGTAAGATGTAAGTTTCAATATTATTAAGCGAGTCTCATTTTTTTTATTCATTTATATTTTTAATAGGTGCCTAAGTCTAAAGTTTAAAAAATATTAGATAAACTGAAAAAAGAAATACTCGTGAATTAAACATTCCATATTGCATTTTTACAGCTGTTGTACTTATTTTTTCCGTTTATTGTGATGTACTAGTAGACATTATTTATCATATATATTTTAGAAAAATATATATAGTTGTAGCATGAAACCTTGAAGCAAATATTGCAATGTATGGAAGTGGATATCTACTCGGAGTAGTTACAGCATAATATAGAAAAAAATAGACATATACGCTATATTACTGTTGATTTGACTTATTACTGTTATTTTGCATTGAATAAATCGTTTGCTTGTTCTAGATTATTTTTAACCTGCTGTTTTCTTTTCTTTGTTATTACTTATTCAAAACTGTGTAAATTCTGTTTGTTTGATTTTTTTTTTAAATTTATTTCGCATTTGGCCATAGCTACTCTCTCCACACGAAGCTTTCGGATTAGGAATTGTAAGTAAGTCTGACATAGATACACATTATTAATATCAAATCCCGGTCTCTAATAGTGGGATTATGTATTTTTTAATTATATTGGCCCAGCTGACATTGTGTAACACATTGTTGACCTGTAGATTTCATATTATAATTAATTACTTCTATGTCATGAATGGCTTTCGTTAATCCTTGAGATATAGTGCTGCTTAAATTTAATTCAGAGCATGTGCCACCCACGTAGAAATATGTGTTGCTATTAATTAGCATTAAGTGATTTACATTGACACACTGAAGTCACTGCGTTTATAGAAGCCACAGAATTAAAACTACAGGAACTCCAAGAAATGTAGTAATGAACAGGAAGAAGAACGGACTAACTGTCACTTATTAGAAGACAGAATGTATGTTTGTCAGCAAAGGAACCGTGAAATATGTGAGTACGACTTGGAGATGTCAAAATCAGCCAATTACATTGATTTAAATATCTTCAATTTCTTTTAACATGCGACAGTGTGACATAGATATCCGACAGCGACATTGGGCTTTCAGATAATCTATGTCACGTGTCATAGAAAAAAATGCGACCCAAGGAATAAACAAAGTATTATGAAAGAGACGTAATTAAATAGAATCAAAGGATAAGGTGATTAATTTCTATGTAATATCAACTAATTATATGGCTGTGATCGTTGGTGAATTTTCTCACAGTGGAAGATACGCAAGCAAACAGAAATGTGATTCTACAAGAATAATGCTTAGAATGACATGCATAGAACGTGAAATCAATGTGAAAATTTAAGGAAAATAAAAAGAGAAAGAACACATACTTGATTCCGAGATAGACGGTTGAAACTTTTAGAACGTATAATAAGACAAGAAGATTTGAAGACTTTGAGACTTCAGGACATACAGAAGGCTGGAAATACAATGAGAAACAGCATGTTGTAGAATAACAATAATAAACAGCACTTACCGGTGTAAAGGTCCCAGCTAGCGTCCAGCTGGCAGACAAAAATAAAGCAGGTTATAACTTAATACAAACCCTGCAAACTAACAGATGAATCAAGCTGGTATTTATATAGAAATACCTCCACTCAGGTACCAGCAGCCAATCACAGCCCAAGCAATGGACTATCCCACTTTAGCACAATGAGATGCTCTATGGCAACATAAATAGCTCTCTTTCTAAAGGTTGGATTATTGTTCACTTAGCTTGCTCCACAACTAAGTGTTTATCTCTACCACGTGATTTTTCTACACATGTAACATATCTAACGAGCGTAAATTGATGGGAGAAGAATGAGAAATGTAATCGGAATTACTATATTTGTTAATAATTCGTTAGAATTACGATGATATCTCATGTAAAAAAATAGAGTTGAAGACATACACGGATTTTCGTCAAGAACGTGTTTTAAAAATCTTCGATCGCATTTATTTTCCAGGAGGAGAATTCCTTCAGCGTAAATGGAATTTGTTTTTTGGAATACTATTCGTCTGAAGAAGAATTCGAAGAATTATTGCAAATAAAAATACAATTTTATCATTTGTTAGGAGAAAATAATATATGAATATATCTTGAGCTTTGCGACGTTATTGTTGTTTTGAAATAGACATAAAATGAAAATTGTTTAGGTTTAGGCATTATAATTACCAGTGTGTACGAAGATGATTATATTTTCGATTCGATATCCAGAAAATGTTTACGATGTTTAACCATTTTGAGCTAGAGTCTGATTTTCATCTATGCAAATGAATGAATCACAGCTCTTGTACACATCCACTATAACAAATGAA
>CAHIKZ030000987.1:635000-637500 GCA_903632075.3 Acanthosepion pharaonis | reverse complement strand
TTAGACAAACTCATGCGCACAAACACATTCTTCAATACATAAACAATTGCGTTCGTGCATGACTGTCAGCACTTGATATTGACCTCACCGTCCACACATACACACATATATAAATATATATTATATTATATTCTTACTCTGTCTTGGGCATTGAGTTCTACCTGGATGTTATCCTCTTGGAATTATATATATATATATATATATATATATATATATATATATATATATATATATATATATATATATATATATTGTTAGAACTTACCCATAATAATAATGGACTATTCATGACATTATAAATACTGCACCTCTCAAGAGGTATGACGAGATGATAAGATGAGGAGAGATAATTGAGAACATATTTTAAGGACATTGGAATAGTGATACATGTCGAGACAACATAGTTCATTCTAACCAAATCTAATAGTCATTACTAATACTTCTTCTTTGTATTATATTTCTGTTGTAATAAATCTTTGTATTCTATATCAGTGTTCGTGTTATTCTTTCATTGGTTCTAAACTTAGACCATCACCGTGGGGCTTGGAACTTGGACCATAACATATATATATATATATATATATATATATATATATAATGTGTGTGTGAGTGTGTGTTTGTGTATATTAACCAAAAATATTATCTGTCTATATCTATCTATCTATCTATCTATCTATCTATCTATATATATATATATATATATATATATATATATATGGGTCATAATCGTGGACCTCATACAGGACGCACATCAATCAACTTGATGCTTTTCATAAATTCGGTCTTTGTTCAATATGCGGTTATACACGGGAGGACAAATCTCTAAACCTGACCTTTTAATCATATGTGGTGTCAGTGGTATTGAATTCTTTTCTGATGCAATCACGGTTCAGATGGACTGGTTGTGTCATCAGAATTGGCGATGATCGGATGCCAAAAATCCTCATGTATAGCCAACTTTTTCATAGTAAACTTAACGAAGGCCGTCCTTGGTTACGCTTCAAGAACAAACTGAAATACAATTTAATTGCTGAAAACATCCTTATAGAGAAGTTTAATGTTTCTGTTAAAACCGAGCACACTTGGAGGAATACTTGCTACCGAGGTATAACTAACTATGAAAAGAATCGTGTCAACCATCTGGTGGAATTAAGAAGTAACAGTAAATCTTGGGCTAATACATCAGCTAATGACCGTCAACCCTTCAGTATGCCCTTCGTGTACACACACACACACACACACACACACACACACACACACACACACACATATATATATATATATATATATATATATATATATATATATATGCTCAATACAAGTAAAAAGATTCGCCACTTAAATGATTGTTGTTAACTTCAGAATTCAGACACGATTGTTTCGTAGACGGACCGCGCGGAAAAAACTCCAACCACTCGTCAGTGGGTATCAGCATTTGACTGATTATACTTAAAATTTTCCCTTTTTATATGCACTTTTTAACAGTACAGTATTTTTTCCGTAGTGTACTTGCGTACGTGTAGAATTTCGTGATTATTTGTCTTTTTCGTAATTTTTTAAAAAATTTGTACTCACTCTTTAATTTTTTTTTCTCTTTTTTCTTTTCTCCTACAATTATAGTCATTTGACTTACGCGTTTTCTACACATATATGTATATATGTGTGTGTGTTTGTGTGTGTGTTTGTCTTTTTGTGTGAGACTGTTTCTGCTTGAAAAAGATAATTCTGTTCTGTGTAGATATCTGCCTAGTGAGAGATATATATCTATTTATCAAGTACTGTTATCCAATTTAAAAAAAAAATCCCTCTTTCGATAAATAGGCTGTACACCTGAAACGTGCGTAAGAAGTGACATCGGAAGGAAGTTCGAAATAAATGATATTTGTTTTCAACGTGCAGAATAAATAATATTTGTTTTTGAATAAGATGCTTACAGTTAAATCAACGTCTACCTTTTCAAATAATTCTGAAGATGTAGGCGAAAAAAAATCTTGAATAGGGAAATCTTTAAAAGAAAACCAACACTCGGATTAAAATGTTTCTTCAGATATTTACTGATTAAAATATAGGATCGTTGAAGTCGTTTATAAAATAATTTTTAAGCTCTAAATATTTAAGGTAAAAGATAACATTAGAATATAACCTGGACGTTAAAATGAAATGATAAACTGTTCTGAGAAAATTATTCTTCTGGACTTTGGCGATCAAGTCTCTTCTCAATTTCCTGGAATTTTTAACTGCTAATAAATGTTATTTTTTTCCTAAAAAAGATATTTGCTCCAACATCCATTTACTCATGATCGGTAGACAGCTCTTGCGTTCTTTCTCTCTGTCTTTCTTACATTCATACTGTAATGTGAGTATCACCTTTTACAAATCCTCTTTCCTGATTATGTTCCCTAGAGATTTCAACTGTCTCTTTCAGATGTAATCAATAAGGGGTCTTTTTGTTTCCATTTTCTCTCAAACTCTTTAATTGTTATAGCATTCATTTCATGGT
>CAHIKZ030000987.1:595000-630000 GCA_903632075.3 Acanthosepion pharaonis | reverse complement strand
AAGTAGTGCCTCCTGGATCTTCTCTTGTAAGCATTAGTAAACGCATCATTCGAAAAAGACAACCTGCAAATCACTCCCTCACAGATCAAAGGGGCAAAGAATAAGCGGTCATAAGTGTGTTTACTGTAAATCGGTCTTTGACACCGATCGTGTTGCTTTGAGTTCTGCGAAGGACAAGCCGTTTTGATGTGACCTCTTTTAACAGGCATACATTCATTGAATTTACACTGACATCTTAATTGTATTTGACAAGAAAGGAAACTTTAATCTTAATTTAGAAAGATTGAAAATTCCTATAAGACTTTTAGTTACATGTTTATAGTTGGAAAATAAAATTATGATAAATAGATATATGTATAGATCTGTTACCTGTTATATGTTATGTAAATGATATTTGTAATTACTAATTATTAATTTATTATGGAAGAAGTACATACTAGATAGACTTAATCCCAAGTCTATCACTAATATCAGAGGGACATTTCTGAAGAGCTACATTCCCTAGTTCCACTTGTTCAACCATTTACAGTATATTTAGGCTACAGAATATACAGAGGAGTGAAAAAGTATCATTCCGTTCGTACTCCGTTGTGAAAAAATAAATTTCTGTTAGAACAGTTTATTGGCAAATGCAGCTGCCTTCGGAAATAGATTTCCGAGATGATTTTTAACAGAGAAGTCCTTAAATTGGTATTTCTTTTAATTTCCGGTTCAGACAAAATTTCCTAAGTTCAGAAATGGCTTTATAAAATTTTCTACCTATAAAAATAGAAAAAAACTAAAAAAAGAAAAAAAAACGAAATCAAACAAAACAACAAATGGATCATATAAATTTTACATTCATGAAGCTGTAAAGGAAATTTTGAGTACAATCTCCTGTAGTTTTTAAGGCATTGGCTGATAGAAATCACTTCAGTGAGTCTATTGGGACGTTTTCTAAGAAACGGATGTCTCCAAATACAAACGGAATAATTGATGAACCTCATGTGCCACATTTCTTTTAGTTTTCCACTTCAAGATCTTTTTATTTTGATAGTTTATTGAAGATCTGCAAAATTAAATTAAAATCCGCAGGAACAACTAACATGAGGACCATGATTTACTATACCTATGCCTTCTAGTGTCCCACATTAATGGTATGGCTTTTGTCATTGCTCTTAGAATGGTTGTAATGCAATAACGGAGAAGATTGATGACATCCTCACCGATCAATTCGCAAGTAAACATTTATATTTGTGGTGATTTCATCAGAACTGGTGATGAAAGGAAATGACCCAGACCTAATCCTCGCCTCCTGTTCTGACCATATTTCCGCCTTGGCATATGTATCATGTATTGTCGACAGTATGAAAATACAAAGTCATCTTTAAATGTATCATTTAATAGGATGCTATACAGAATACTCTACATGATAATTATGATCCTAC
This sequence comes from Acanthosepion pharaonis, assembly GCA_903632075.3. Lineage (NCBI taxonomy): Eukaryota > Metazoa > Mollusca > Cephalopoda > Sepiida > Sepiidae > Acanthosepion > Acanthosepion pharaonis. The sequence goes on along the minus strand of CAHIKZ030000987.1, from coordinate 628,573 downwards.
ATTGCAAAGGCATCCCTCTTATGTCTCTTCAAAAAGAGACCTTCCAAAACAATATATCTCGTTTCAAGATGGTTTCTTTCTGGCAGAGACATTTTTATACTCTACAAAATTAACAATAAAACTAAATATCCAGCCCTGTTTCTCGCATGAATATGATGCAGTCATGACCGACTCTAAGTGACATTAACTCTATCAGAGTTAACAATGCAGCAAATCTCTTGAAAAGTAGAAGAAAACATGAATCACGCAAGTTCTGAATGATTGCTAAGTAGCAACAGATCCTCAGTGACTGTTCTTAATAGCCCTGAGGTCATTTAATCCTTATTATATAAGGTAAGCACTTTACAATAACCTTTGTCTCTATCCCTCCGTTAGAAGACTATGGCCATTCTCTACCTGAATACCCCACCTCAGAAAGCCTAAGACTTTTCATTTATTTATAACGGCTCAGAAGGTGCCCAGCATTATCAAAAGTCTGGACACTACGAATGCTAATGGTACGGATACCCCCCCCCAAAAAAAAAACCTTGTAATTCTCAAGAATATTGACCCTGAGCTTTTTCTAATCTTGGCAAATGTCTTTACCCGTTTCCTCGAGAAATAGAAGATATATAGAGTATAGTCTGTATAGGTGATGCATGTGAGAACTCAGAAAATCAAAATGCTCGTTCAGGTTCCTCCACGCCCGAAAGCAAAGAGTTCAACCGAACAGCCGGTCGAGAAAGCGAACGACTGACGATATACAGCCCCCCCCCCCTACTGGGGCAGCATGTGGCATAAAGCCGGTTATTTAATGTGAGATCTTCGAGCCCGTGGGCTCGGTCAAAAAATAGACCCATTGAACACGTATGCACGAGTTCAGGGTCGGTTTACCTCCCCGAAAGAGAATCCGGCCTTCGGCGTAGCCTCTTTCGGGTTCCTCCCCGCCCGAAGGCAGGAAGTTCAACCGATCAGCCGGTCAAGCCTTGAACAACTGACGATATTCAGTCACCCCCACTGAGGCAGCATGTGGCACAAGGCCGGTTATTTAATGTGGGATATCCGAGCACATAGTCTCGGCCCAAATATATGCACATTGAACCCGTATAAACGGGTTAGTGTCGGTTTACCTCCCCGAAAGATACTCCGCCCTTCGGCGTAGCCTCGGGATCCTACCCGCCCGAAAGCAGAGAGTTCAACCGAACAGCCGGTCGAGAAAGCGAACGACTGGCGATATTCAGCACCCCCCTCACTGGGGCAGCTTGTAGCACAAGGCCGATTATTTAATCTGGAATATCGAGAAAGCGAGCGACTGACACTTTTTAGTCACTGCCCCACGCAGTCACATTTGGCACAAGGCCGAGTTTAATGTGGGGTTTTAAAGCGAGCGACTCACTCCTTGCCTACTCCTGAGGCACAGTATTTATTAAGTATGGTATAATCCATTATTATTATTATTGATTTGAACTTCACTGCTCTGTGGAAAGCTGATTTCTCCTTCAGTATCCAGTAGAATAAGCCCATTACCGATTCTGATAAGCATAGTTACAAACCTTCCAGCATTCAGGTCTCCATGCAATCTCACTCCCATGTTAGTTTGAGGTTTAAGTATTTGCAAGTGTAGCCAAATTTAAGAATTTTTAAGCAAACCTTCTGTTTATCTACTGCAGTGGCTCTGAATACAACTGGTAAAGTCCGTCTGAAGTCGCTAGAAAAAAGAAATGTTATTCCTTCCATGAACTTGTTGTTCTGTCTAATAACATGTAACTTTCTCTCAATTGCTTCAAAGGCTCTTTTGTCGGCCATTGAGTACTCTTTCAACTCAGATACAAGTTTGCTGAAGAAGTCTGACTTCATTGGAGCTTAATTTTACATTTCAAGCAGTTTTCATTGTAGCGTAGTTCTAGTAGAAGCTAGAAGGTTGAATGGGCAGTCTTTCCATCAAGAAGAAGAATAGATTCAGTTCATGATGAAGTAACAGCCATTGCAATTTTCCTCTGAAATCAAACTGACGATAAAAGAAGATTAATAGTAAATATTTTCCCTGTACATACTGGAGCATTAAGAAAAATATTCCTCTTCTGCCATTGTTGACTTCAGTTAAAATCATCTCATAAACTTCTCCCAATTCTGAGTAATGAGAGACTTATTTGAATTAGAAATATACTGTTAAAGTTCCTCCAAATTATATTCTGATTCCCTTGAGATTTTTTCTGTTCAGAGACCCAGCTTCTCTATTGGCTTTTGCCATTCCAAATTCTTCTAATTTCTTTTGAGCAAGATTCATTACTTTCTCTTCCACGTTATAAAATGCAATAATGGCAATTTGGTCATTCATATCAATTTCTATTCCAGGGTGGATAATTGTTATTTGGGAGAAAATATTCTTACACAAATCTTCCTTGTGCTTTTCCCAAAATTCTTTGGTATCAGATGACACACATGTAAAAATCATCACGTCAAAGAGACTCTTCATTTGACTCTTCTACCAGTGCTTTGATCCAATGGTCATTATTTTCAGTGAAACCAAGGAGAATGCAAGCTCTTCTATAAATACCAAAATCAGCACACTTAACAGTCTTTAAATCTTTGAAGATGTTTGGTCCTGTATTGTGATGTAAGAAAATAATTAAAAAATAAAACTCTGCATGCTTTGGAATGAACAGTAAAGACTCTTTAAATGAAATCACTTCATTTGATACCAGACTCAAGTGTACGAGACTCTCTTGTTGTCTCATTTTAAACTTGGAATGTGTAATATTTGAAGACCTGAGGATAAAGTATAATTCTGACAAAGCTCAATCTGTTTAGTATTCATTGGATCCCAAATCCTCTCTCGAGCATTTTCTTTTCTGAAGTAAACTCTTTTTCCCATTCTCCAGGTGAGCTGCTAGATGCTGAATCGATGGGCTTCTATCATGTATTGCAAATGAGAAATTCTTCCAGCCAGCCTCATTTGATGAAAGATATTTGCCTGTCGGAAGTATTTCACCACATTGTTTGTTTCCGTAGTCACTTCCCTTATTGGTTTACATGCAAACATATTTTATGCTCTTGACACTGCTACAGAATTCAATATTGATGTGAGCATTAAATGCTTTGCATAGAAATGAGCAATATGGAACAACCCAATCAAAATATCCTTTCCATTTTTCTGCAAATTGAAACTGAAGCCACCACTTTCAGGTCTTCTCCTATACATGGTTAGCCGTTTGTGTCCATTTTTACCTCTTTGATAAGTTCTTGGGAAAGTTCTTGGTACACTTCTTTTACACCATGGATGGGAACGGTTTATTAAGATCTCCGCATGAACATGGATTAGGTATCTTTCGATAATGTGAAAAAGCTGTGGATCTTAGACTGGATCAGGTAATTCAGCCCTGATAACAATATCAATCTGATTAGGATCGATACTTTCTCTCAACCAAAGAAGCATGCGTTGATGAGGCAATTATCTCTTTTGCCATTTAATTGTATACATATGACACGTGAATTGGCCCAAAAGTTGACCCTTGTTGATGATGCCAATAATTTTCTTAAATTTAAGATTGAAAATCTTGACAACTATATCATTTCTGTCACAAGGTGATTGGCCAGCGAATAAATTCTCTTTGAAAGCAGGCCAAGTTGGATTACATTTAAAGGTAATAAAAAGGTCAGACTTTCCAAAATCTCTTAGGTGATGACATCTTGTAACTTTTCATTCATATTTTTTAGGCCTACCAGTAAAAGATGATGGCAATATTAGCATCTGCCTTGCATTGCTTACAAAACTATCATTCATAACAGCATCTCTCAGAAGAACTTTATTCTGATCTTTAATATATTTTCAGATTCTGGCATACATATCTCTCAAAAATAGGTTAAACAGCTGCTTACCTTTTAAAAGATGATCGTAACTTTGATTTCATACAATAATCCTGTCGCAATGAATGCCTTGAGCTCATATATTTTGTTACCTCTTTTGCTATTTCTGGACCTGATTTCTTCGGCGGGAAGTGATATCTATCTGTCCCTTGGTAAAAAAAATCAGGGGGTATATATACATTTTCTAAATCTCTCTTAATGAGGCCATTGTTTTTCTCGTGAACAATATCTTTCTTCTCAAAGACATTAGAAAACCCGGCTCACTTGTTGGTTTTTGTGTCTTCTGATATGTTCAGCAACTGGAGTCTTACCCTCTCTAATAACCAGTTCCAGCTCTTGGCATAGCAGATATGAAATCCCTTATATATACATTATGCTGATAAAGGAGCTCCTGTATTTCAAGGACTGTCTCTCGTTTCAGTTTTTGGAACATATTTCTCTTGATATCAGCCTTGGCTTGTCGATTTTTAAGGAAATATATTTGTAGAAATATGTCAGGTTCGTTAGGCAATGCAAGCACTGAAACTATTCTGTGTGTCACTCGTCCTTCAATTGTGAATGTTGTTTTCCTTCCAGGAAGCGTTACATCGTTAGCTACAAATGAGGTCATACCTAAGCAATTTGTTATAGCCTCTGCAATTCTTCAGAACACTCAGTAGAAACTTCATCCAGCATTGAAATGATGAGGAGCGACAGAAAACTGATTCAGTCTGATAGTGTCATTTCCACAACAAAGGCCTCCAGATTACTGTTCCACCTCACCAAAACAAAGCATCTGGAGCTCATAATATCTTTCATTTGGATCATATCAGCATGTTAATAATTTCAACCTCTCATAATTTTATCTTCTAAAAGCTCTTAATCTTACAGATTAATATTCTTGCTGTTGTCAGATTTGATGAGAGTAAAGAGAAGCTTTAGAAATTATTTGTCTTGCCGTCATCTTCGGGTCTGTTCAAGTGATTCAAAATTTTTCCGTATGGGTATCAGCAGCTCTTTCCTCATGATTCAGTGATTGCCGTATTCTTTGCTTATGTGAGGCATCAACCATTCTTTGTCCATGTGTATGTCAATGGTGTTCTTCACCTTTAAGTGTGGCATCAGCTGTCTGAGATATCTGTACTCCTCGTTTCTGGGCTGCATCTCTTTCCCTCTACTCTTCAGAACTTTGATACTTTCTTTTCCCTGTCATTTCTGTGCATGCGCACAAAAGTTAAATAATAACTGATATTATGTCATCTCCCTCTCAAGTAGTCAGGGATACAATTATCTTCGTTGTAGTTTAAAATGAGATTTCAAATTCGCCAAACAAAATAACATAACTTTTTGTTGTCAATATCATAAGGCATTATTCTATATTTTCAAGTGTCAAATTATAAAAAATATTCAGTTTTACAATTTTGTGATGGCATTGGCAAAAGTAATCTGTTTTTTTCGATGTGGTGGTAGAGCTGGGTAGCATTATTTATTTGTCTAATATTTCACATTCTTCTCTTTAGGTTTGCATACGAAGGTTTTTTTCACAAATTTTTGAACTTCCAATTTTTTCCGCCTCACCATTAAGATAATTTCCAAAATGTTTGTCAATTATTTGTCTCATCAACGTAGATTTCGTTTTTCGGTTTCAATCTAAGTAAATTCCATTTTAATATCTATAACAGTTTTATCACTTCCCTTATGTTTATTTCGTTCCGTTATGCTCGGTCATATTCTCGCGCGAAATCACAAGTCATCGTGACCTAGAATTTGAGTGTTATTACCTCGTTCAGATTGTGAATCGGACCAGGTAATGTGCGATTCCCCAGAAACTAAATAATATTTGCTGAGCATAGTTGCAGTATCAACCACAGATGAACTGTGTTGGTATTGGATAAACACAAATGTGCCTGAGCAGGCGTCTTCAACAGGGAACTACTAGCCGCTCTAATAGCATCCACGGATAGTAGTGGATATATATATATATATATATATATATATATATATATATATATATATATATATATATGATCATAAGAAGAAAGAACAGTAAGATATATAACCAGGTGTTCTTATTGATATTTATATTTTTACAAAAGAGTGCTCAGTGTAAATTTACATAGCATAAATATTATAAATTACTGATTGAAAAATATGGTACCTTTGCTACATAGGCATTACCATATTTAAAAAAAACGAAGCTAAAACTTCAAATTTAATTATATAATTACATTAAAAATTCGCTTGAACTATTGCTTTTAATTTAATTATATAATTAAATTTGAAGTTTTAGCTTCGGTTTTGAAACATGGTAATTCTTGTGCAGCGAAGGAACCATAGTTTTAAATCAGTTAATGTAATATATATATATATATATATATATATATATATATATATATATATATATAGTTTCGCTCCAACTGCAAATGTTCAAGCGTGTTAAATTCCTTCGTCACATCGGGTCAGACCTTCAGGGAATGCAATGCTTTGTTCACGGTGCCAAATCATCATAGTTCCCTTCATGTTTCTTTGGCAAGGAGTAATTACTATTCAGAGAGTTCCTTCCTAGATTTATTTCTACGGAGAGGATGCTCCCTTGAATACCAAAATATTAAACTCTTCAAGACCTTGGTCAACCTACATCTATCTTATACGTTTTCATATGCACTTCTTACACCCTCCTTCCTCATCGCTTGCTACAATCACACTCAGTAGCACTCTAGCTTGACTGGCATTTGGGCCTTTTATTGAGGGAGCTGAAGTTATCTTTGGTGATATTTTAGCGCTATTTTGTTAGTGCTTACGAGTTTATAATTTGTCATTATTTTTATAAATTTATTCCTAGAAACTGAAATCAACAAAAGCAAACAATGATCTGATTAACGGCGGTTGCATAACGTAGCAATTATCTATATGGTGCTAGAATCTTTCTGTGAGTGTAATTATACAGACACCTACTCCGGTTGTATGCGGCTAAGTTTTATTTATTGGCTGTAGTTGAAGGGGTATTTGCAAGTTCGGCAATATTTAGGATTCATGATGAATGAGGTTTCATTCTTGCCCACGTTGGGGCCAATGGAATGCCTGGGAGCTATTGGCATGTTCCCGGAGCGAGTTTCTCATCGTCTATGTAAGATGTTTGACTGCATTTTCTTGTTGAAACAAACAGTTACTAAAGGGAATCGTGGTAAGCTGAAAGTAGTAAAAATAGTCTGCAATAAGATGTGTATATTTAAAATATTTCAAGAAAGATTCAAGTTTAAGAAATGGCATTTATATGAAAAAAATATATTGAATTTTAATTAATTTTCGATTTTGTATACCGGTTTCACTGCTGATATAGTAAAGTACAATTATATGTTATTCAGTTTTATATTTGATATTTTTAATGACATGTTGACACATAACAACCAACTGTTTTGATTCAAATTCTACTGGTTTTGATGTCAATATAATTTCATCGAACACAACAATTGGCTTTTCATTAGAGTAAGTATTTCTCTTAAAGTGTTGTCCAGAGATAAAACAAGCTAATGATGGGTTAATGTTTTGTGAGACTCGTTTTTATTTGCATAAAAATTAATATTTCTGCTGCTAGGAAAGTTTGTTCATCGTTTTGTGCTAGACAATTTTTCCTACAAATATCTATTTTGCACATTTATTACAATTATTGAATATTAATTACTGTCATATTTGGTCTGGTACTTCTGCTATGTAATTAGATATTCTTAATAAAATACGAAGACACATCTAGAATATTGTTACTGCTGACCTGGCATATTTTTCAGCCATTTTCCCTCCACAATAATATAGCTTTTTTGTATCTTTTCTATAAATAATTTCATGTTTTTTTTTCATGACGAGCTTTATACTTTGGCACCTAAACCTTATTAATTCAAGTGTACTAATTGTTTGCCGAAAACATGACATTATTTGAGAGTTCTAGATATAACCGTAATGTCTATGTTTACATTTCCTTGTCTCACACTTCACACTTTTAGAACTCTCTTTCCGCTTCTTGTTTCTAAACCAACATAAGTTCCAAAATTTAAATACAATGATAAATCGCTGTCTTCTGTTTACTTAATTGTTGTACTTTTTATTGTTCTTTCTTGTTCATCATGTTTTGTTTTTCACATATTCTCTCTCACTCAGTAACCACTTGCATCTTAGTGGCTTTGTTTCTTTAGTTGGGGTGAAATGATTAAAAACTGGATGGCCAACCGGGGTTTTTGATCCCATGTTATTCTTTATGTATGATGCCTTGCGTTTCATTTGGATTTCCGATTCACCAGTCCAGGATGCTTTTCTACTAAACCTTTAAGGACATGTTATAGGTGTTGGATTTATAAATATTTACGGAGTGTCTTATTTTGTTTTAATATATTTAAATAAATAATATGCCGACTGTCATAAAACAAAACTCCTAATATTAACTTTCTTGCATACAACACGCTTTCTGGGATAATGTATTAGTATTGGTCATTAGCAGATCTAATTACGCTACCTTGAGTTGTTCTTTGCATTCTATTTTCTGAACTTGTATTAAAATACACTAAAATGTCTTATAGTCTGATATTTAAGAAATGTCTTGGCTTGGTTGGCTTGTTTTGTTTTACAGCATATCAACCTCAATGGATCATTTAATGCCAACAATTTTTTTTCTGGTAATATTTTTGTTTTGTCAAAAATCTATTTCTGTTAATATTTTTCCTCAAAAACGTATAGCTGGTAATATTATTTTTTCAAAAACGTACAGGTGGTAATATATTTTTCAAAAACGTATTGCTGGTAATATTTTTTTCTTCAAAAATTTATTCCGGCTAATAATTTTTTACAAATTATTTCTGGTATTAAAACCTCATTTTACAATTTTATAATGCATTTTACCCCAGTTTCTGGGTTAACTATTTGCCTATAGCTGGGACCCTAACAGGTTCTACCACTGTGTATCAGGGTGGACCTGGGAACACCAGCAATTAAGAGGCGGTTCCACGCTCCTCAAAGCCTCCTGATCAGAGGCCTTGCTGTTGGACGTAGTTTATCGTCTTACCCTGTCCGTGGATGTAGTTTACCGTCATAGCCAGGACGGTTTAAGAAATTTTTACGACGGATTTGTCAGTACAGTAGGTTCACCAAATCCCAAATTAGGTATAACGCCACCTAGTGGAAGAAAACCCACATTGGTATACTTCTACTACTAATTGGAAAAATCTCCCTGTCGACAATCTAGATCAAGATTCTTATGATTCCTCGTCCAACGTAGACTTACCTTCTATCGAATAGGCTACAAACATGACTCTCATGATCAGTGAGCCCGGCGCAGGTCTTCTCCGTTCCAATGGTTCCTGTCTCGTTTGCTTTGTTTGTTTTTTGTATTTCTAAATATTTCACCTCAATGAATGTGATAAAACTACTAAGGCGCTAGGTATCACTGTGAGTATTTTAAGAAATCTAATGAAAATGAAATAGGCTACAGATGTCTGTTTACTTGTATTTACGTTTTTGAATATTCTAATTGACAGAGAGGTGAGGCAGAAAAGGAGTTTCAACGTCCAGAGATAAATTATTAGAATAGAACTTAAGGTTACATGGAAGAATTCAAAAGTAAAATGATGAGACTAATCTGCCAAACTTACCAGGCTGAAATTCATGGAATTGGTGTATGAAAACGGTATCCTCGCCAGAACAATGGACAAGAAAATATTTATAGAAAAAATAGAGTGAAGCTGTCTTATTGATATATGGATGTGTCTGAAACGTAAATGACATCATAATATTTTAGATTCTTCCTTGGATTGTGTCAAGTATATCTACATACATAGCAAACGTAGCAGACCAGATACATCAACAACATTCAATGATGGACGACAAGTAAACTTATAAAATTGCAGGACAGATTCAGTATAGAAAAATTGTCAAGCACAACACATAATTCCGTAACCAATGCCAACGATACCATTTTTGATGATAAAATGACACTATATAATTCATTGCTCGCTGTAGGTTTGCTGAGAGTGTGTGTAGTACCAGCTTCCATTTGAGAGTAATTCAATTCTAACTAACAATTTGATATTTACATTCCTTGGGTATCACCGACGCACGCGTTATTGCATAATTTATAAATGTCTAAAGTTTCCCCCCTGCTACACTTGTTATTATTGCCTGATAAATATAATATCTGATGTGCAGGGTCACAGCAGTCACTGCAGTTAAACGGTGTAAAATTTGTCAGAAAAATATGACAGCCATACATTTCCATCTCCACAGATGCACTACACCTATTGTTTTAACCATAAGGCACCTATCCAATCCAGATATTGCAGCCGTTAGATGTTGTTTGTAACTATTAGTTGATTTACATGAAAATAAAACTCATACACGCAATGAAGGCTTTATATTTTCATCAATGTTTTCGGGAAAAATTCGATATAGCAAATATGGCTAACATCGAAGAGGTTCAGCGTGATTATTAATTTTCCTGTTCACGTCTCCAATATTTTCAGTTGTTTTCGTCCAATTTACAGATGGAACTTATTGACTCCCAAATTTGAAGCACATTCTTCAATAAACTCGAAAACTCTACTACAGCCGGAGGCATTTCTTTTATTATTTCCCTTTTGTTATTGGAGACGTCAGCAAATTCGCCAATTATTACACACCTCCCTTTTTCACAGCGTCCTTATATTTCGTTATTTTCGAAGTTGTAATTTTGTTTTCTCTTCAAGCAACATAGAATATTTTTCTTTACATTGTTTAAATAAACATATGCGGCTTTCTTGTTTTATTGAATGATTCGTTTTTGACGGCTTATCAACCATTTGCAGGTTACATAAATATAGAAAATACTTTCAGATTGTAACTTCTTTTAGCAGATAATCATTTTCTGATACAAGTCGTACTAATTAATCCATCACTGGGGGCGGGGATAAGTGGTCGATTCATGCCACCCGCAAGGGAATTTGTGTGTGAGTAAAACGAACCCAACTAGACTTACTGATAATAATTGGGGGATATTATCCATTTCACCACCCACATATCCAAGATTACAGAACCTGCTGTTCCCAAGCGGTCACCTGCCTAAGCAGTGACCAGGCTCCACGTTGCTTAACTTCAGTGATCATACGGGGACCTCTACTTTAAACGTGATATGGCTGTATGCCCTTTCTTTATTGGATTTGTTTTGTTTTGATTTACTCATTAATAAACTCGTTGAATTTTCTAATTATATTCTAAAAGAGTATTTAATTCTATCATTATATGGTCGGATCCGTATTAGTTTTCATGGATTTATTAGTGTATGCTCTGACAGCCTTAAAATAACCGACTCAGAATATTAATTATATTCTTATAAGACAGTGAGAAATGAATTTGTATAAATAATGTTTAAAAAAAGGGATAGGATGATAATTTTACACTGGATGAATGAGATACTATATTCAGCTGTGGTGATATTTTTTTTTTCAATTGGTATTACCCCATGCAAGGTAGTAAAGCCACTAAGGCACAAGTAGCTACAAGGTATGGGAAGAACTAGGCGCATGGCCCGGCGTTGTCCGTTCTTGATTAAAAAATTGTACAACTCATAGAGCAATCGCTATCACTTGACATAAAATAGTTCTACACTTGCTTGCCTTTAAATGAGTGCCCTTTGTCGTGCTGATGTTGCCACATGCCTTACTTCTTGACTATCTGACACTGCAAATTTTTTCTAAGCTCTACACTAAACATTAAATCTGTTACGAAAAAAGAACTAAACAAAATGAACACAAAACGATTAGCTTTAAAAAAGGACTCGTAACTGGAAGAACCGAATGAAAAAAGAATGTTAACAACAAATATTTTTAACACCGAACCCAGTTCTGCGGAATCAGAATCAACGTTGAGTTTAAGCAAGCGAATGAGCCAATTGGAGTAAAGTGCCATGCAGATTTAAATTTTCCCACTTGTGACCAATGCAGCTATCGATTTTTTTTTGCATGCTAGCATGCTAGTTAGCATTCATGTCAGTCAGCTGTTGGCTCTCACGCTGGCCAATAGAATCTTCCTTCCTATTCGTGGCAGCCAGCTATAAGCTCTCACTCTGGACAAGAGAAAATGGCCGCAAACTACATGAAAACTGCCGTAGAAGCATGAAAACATCGATTATTTCCACTATCGATGGGAGTTGGGAAATGCACAATCGTTGTTGGCCTTTCCGCTAACTTGGAGCATGTGCATGTAAATTTTGGTGCAAATCCGTCGAAAATTGCGGCCGTGCATTCGTTACACGCACACACACACACTGCCTTTTATAGATAGAGATTAGTAATAGAAACATTAATTAATGATTGGGGAGAATGAAGAGTAATTCGGGCATTAAGTATCGATTGTCGTTGCACTTTAATTTTTTTCAGATTACAGTTGGCTTGAAGGCATGGAGATGGAAAGGAGTTCCGCAGGCAAGAAGCGCGAGAAAAGAAACAGTTTTCATTGAAGTTACGGCTCCATGTGGTTAGTTCAACAGTAAATTGATAGAGATCTTGACACCAGTCTAGTACTCCGCTTAAATTCAAAAAGTCTATGTACCATAGCGAAATGCAATATTTATTTATTTTTTAAATCTACAAAAACGTGCCACGCAAAGGCCAAAAGGGGGAATAGGGAGAGGATGTCTTATTATTAATGTTAGCTAACCACAGTCACTGACCCAATCATACCGCAATATTCTTTACACCAAAACAATACTTTCTTACTTATCATTCTTACTACATCAACAATAATGTCTCAGAAACTCTATGAAGGCTTAACTAGTTCACATAAGTACATTTTGCCTATGGAGGGGGGGGAATAAAACAACAACAAATTAAAAACATAAACCCCTATTTGTATTTAAAATATGAAATAATCTACTTACTAGAAACTAAATAAAAGTGTTAGTTAAAAAAATGAACACACTCGTTGTGTGAAAATCATCAGTTAACTGGACGAAATTAATGCGGGATTTTATAATATAAAACACCCATTCTTCCTACCTCGCACACATTCCCTGAAACAGTAAAAAAAATACGAAAATCACACACTAAAAATGAAAGGAGTCCCGCATACGCTAGAGGAGTAATATCTCCGGTTACCTAATACAACAGAGAGGGGGAATCAAACTAACTATATTATGGGGCAGAAATGAAAGAGGCCAATGTGCTTACATGCCCTAGCTAAGAAAACTTTGAAAGAAGACACTAAAGACAATAAACACTAAACTAAATTAATTTTAGAGTGGATTGCCAATAATCATTGCGGTTAAAATAGTATCCTAATCCTTAAATGGCATCAAAGTACCACTCTAAATCGGCAACTCTTACTCGATACAAACGCGCAAATGTCCCCAACACCTGACGTTGCCTTTCTAATCTTGACTTAGCTTTTCGTCCCCATCAGCCTTCGTCATCGACGTACCACATTGCTACTGACAGAAATTAGTTCGAAGAGGAAAACCTTCCGCGCAGCATGCGAACCATGCTATCTTCAATAAATCTGCCCAACGGGACGACGACCATGCAAGGAAAGAATTTGTGATTCACGGTCTCCACCAGGTGAATGCAGTTTGCAGAATTTAAAAGCCTTCCGAACAAAGACTTTTGCCGACCAAGAGGACACTTCCAAACATCAGCCTTTATGAGACACTTAAACCCAGGTACTCATGGCCATATTGAGCGAACCTTCTGCTTCGGAAGTCCAAGCTCGTCTATCAGATCATATTGTACGGACCCACTACCTCTCACGTAATATTGTGTCCTAAATGACAACGCCTGGACGTTGAAGAGGACATCCGTCTTCAGTAAATGGTGTTTCACAGATGTTTTTCCTTATCATTGTGTGCTTGTTGGGGGTCATCTAATAGTCCATCTTCTATAAAATTTTCGTAACTCTTAGCCATTCCCCAAATTTCCGCAATGTTAATAATACAACTTGGAGGTGATTTCGAACATGAGGGTGATTCCATATCTGTCAGTTTCTCTCGCCATATTCTAGTCAATAATAATTTTGGTCTGTACTTCATTTTCTGTGGTACTATTTTTCTCAGTCAGCACAGTCATTTCATTATTTTGGGATTTTACCCGTTAACCAGCATTCTTTTTATCAGATTGGTCTGTCTTACAAACAGACCCCAAAAACATCTTTCTACCAGACGGATGATGTTTGTTTGCCAGCATGATAAATCAGTTACCACCTAAAAAAGCGGGCAAATATTTATTTCTTTAAACTAGTGAAAAAATAGTAATTGGAGGAGGGTGAAGTAAAGGAGGGGAAAACGCAAACTGTAAATACTTATTCAAAAATAAAAATATAGATTCCTTCTATAAAACAGGAGTTAAATAAAAAGAATCCGTACAAAGAGGGGTGGCTAAGAAAAAGCAACAATGCAAAATGAAAGTGTACAATAAAAGAAGACAGTGGTTAAATAAGGGAAAACAAAAAAATCCGAATTAACTACCGAGATGAACAAATTTATAATTAATCTTGAAAAAAAAAAAAAATTAAACGAAATAGTTTTAATTTTTTTTAAAGTTTAAACTAAATGCAATAATTTTGTAAGAAATAAAGCCGAATTATAACATAAGTCTGTGAAAAGTAAACTTTAACCAAACAACCTAAATAAAATCGGCCGAAACCGAGGATGGAAACCGAGGAATTATTCAAAATTAAAAAAGCTATTAAGAAAAAAAGATTTCGTTTAAACGTTCTTAAAAATCTACTTCAATTAAGGCAGATATTAAATAAAATAAGAAACTAAACAAAACAAAAAATATAATAAAACAAGGAGTCTAGTAAAACGTTAATAAAAAAAATAGAATATGCTGGTCAAAAATCTGAAAAATAGAACAGACAGGAAATTTTTTTTTTTTTTTTTTTTAAATTCTACGACAAACAGATTTCTTTTTAAGTTTTTCGAATCCCGTCAGAAACAAAAAGCAAACTAAAAATTAAATACAAAAGCAAAGAAAAGTAGTTTTGATAAGATTTTAGGCAAACCAGGAAAATAAAAATAAAGCTGGCAGACAAAGTCGACAGGAATACACTGAAACAAAAAAAACAAAAACAAATAAATGAATAAAGAAAAATAAATAATATCAACTCAACAAAATCTATTCAATCGAAAAATTTCTGAATTAATGTCCAAAATTATTTGTGTTGCAAGAATTCCGATTAAGAGGACTGGTCTGAAAATAGGTCTGTTTACATTAAAAACGAGACGAGCATAAGGAAGAGATCATTCGAACAATTACCATGAAAATATTTACAGAAATGACACAGAGTGGCAAAGTTATGGCCTATGGAAAAATTACTGAAGCCTTAACAGAACCAATAAAATTGCTGATTCTTTGGATTTTATCAAGGAGCTCAAGGTAACTAGCAGTGTCACAATTGTGGCAGCAATATTTTATACATGGACAAATGGTAGACTTATAGATATTTAAGATAGATTCTGGAAAGAATAGTTGTCACGCAAGTCACAGTACACCAAATTTCCTTATAGTTGACCTAGCAATGGATTCAATATAGCCTTTTCACTTCATGCTAGCTGAAAAAGTTAGCCCGTGAATATGAACGAATCAATTTCTTGGATGTTAGCATCAGCCATGCTGATGGAAGGCAAAGATTGGTCTCTCAGGTGATTAATGGAGAAACGTTTCATTTTTGAAGGCGTTACAATTTAGAAGCCATCGTTTGCCCCTGTTGCCTGAGGTCGTTTTATAGGTCGGCTGCCATTTTGATCTTGATGTACTGATCGGCCTTACTACCGAGGCACAAGTAAATGCTTGTTTCAACAGCATAGGTACCAAGTTGAGAGCTGACGTCATCGGGAAGGTCATTAATGAAAATTAAAAACAGATTTTTTTTAATGATGTCAATAAAAACAGTAATAATAAAAAAAAAAGATTAGAAATTCAGAAATTAAAAAAAAAAAGATGTGGAAAGATTCTTTCTAAAAGACCCCAAGAGAAGATGTTATTTTTGCATTTTTCTTTGTTTTTGAAGATTTTGATCGAGTTACAACGGACTCATCTCAAAGAGCAACACTTTCATTGTTCATTCAATGTCGTTGGGAATTGAACAATGACGAGTTATTTTTGGTGGCTGGCTGTTTGAAGAACGAACAATTCTATTTGCTTCATTTTAGTTTTATTTCCTCTGCAAGACGTATGTGGATATTGCAAAAGAACAATGAAGAATCTGGAATTTGAAATATGTTTCTTCTCAGCAAATATCTGCAAAAAGAATAGAAAAACGTATATTATGAACTACAAATAGAATTAGGATCTTATATTTATTTATTGAAAACTAGTCTTCAAATGATTACTTTAGTTATTCTTGTGAAACTTCATTTTTGATGTTTATACCTTATGACCATGCTGATATCTTACATCCACGGGTAACTTATGAATACGTTTCAGAATATCTATAATTTATATACAAATATTTTTTTTTCATTCATTCATAGCTAGATTTTTACACATGGATTTAGAATAATAAGGGGTTATAAAGACATATTATATTTCACAATTTATAACTAGGGGTAACATACAACGATTTAAATGAACTAGGGCCATACGTAATAGTCCTCTTATTTGTTTGTACGTAAAATCTATACACAAGGGTTTAGAATAAAGACATACAATAATTATTTTATACACAATGAAGTTTTTTTCCGTTTATTTTTAGCTAGGATTTATACACAAGAGATTATAATTACTACGGTTTATACACACTAATTCATTTCTTATTTATTTATAACTAGGATTTATATAAAAATGTTTGAAATAATTAGGGGCTATACGGAATAATCCTTTTAATTTGTAACTAGAATTTATGCACAAACTTTGATAATAAACATTCTTTTTTACAAAATAATTCTTTTTATATAGAATAATTACTCTGAATTTATCTATAAAAAGGAATTCTACACAATTCTAGAATCACTACAGTTTATACATAATTTGTATTTATTTGTGCATATGGGTTTAAAATAATTAGTGTCTATACGGAATAATCTTTTTTTTTATATTTATAACTAGGATTAATACACAAGTGTTTAAAATAGGCAGCTTCTATTATTAATAACTATTTTTATTATTTATTTAATTTAAAATTATCTTTTATATGCTTATGGTCTATTGATCCCGTCCTCATTTTCTACGCAGGATTACTCGCTTCCACTCCTAAAAAATCTTCGGTTCTTCGGACGTAGTAATTCCTGGAAGAAGACCATCATGTTAGCTCGCGAGAATGCATAAGATATTTGATTCTCTAATCGAAACCAGGACTTGACGCCCATTATATTTGTGGGCGTAGGATAGTGAAGGGTATCCTTACTCATTTTCTTCGTTGATTTCACTCCATCGGCCGTTATAAGAACCAGGTAAACTCCACCACATTGTCCGCAAAATGGAATGCGTCAGGTTTAAACGCAACCCCATTCTTCCCACACTGGGTTATATATCTCATTGTGTAACAGAAGGCAGACTCTATAGATTTGTTACAAAGGACGCTATTGACTATGCAACGAATGTTTCGAACCATATCCACTGTAATATTGTTGATCTGACGTGTAAATTCGGCTCCAGACGTGTGTAATCGCAGGGAGCACGAAGATACATTCAGTGGTAAATGTAATGACATCTTGTGCAGGTGGTGAAAGCGATAAGCTGTGTTACACGTTCCATGCGTCCAGAAACTTTTCCCTTGATTGGATCCGAATGCTGGAGACCTGATTAAATGAGTACGGTGTGTGATGGGTTTCCATCATGGAGAGAGCGCTGTTCTTGTGAGACCAATGGAGGAGTCACCTTATTGGGGTGCGACTACGAGGTTGTACCAGTGTCCATTGGCACCGGTTTAATTATACCTAATGTAAAGCTTTGTTTCGCTATCTTCTTCTATTCGGGAGGGACAGAGATCTGTGTGTAGACCGGTGATAGTGTCGCATCAGGAATGAAGGTAATTCCTAGTGACTTTCCTGTTATTGTCTGTAAGAGTTGATGTGGGCATGTATTAAATCCGCTGCAACTGAAAAAAGGTCACAAATACATCTTTCCGGTAGGTCCTTGTTGGTTGCCGTCGGGATGGTTTGGTAGTAAGCATCGGTTCAATCGGTTCAATGAGTTCTGCACGTAGGCATGTACCCAGCGCATTTTCCTTTGTGTCATTCAAACAGTTGAGCCTTGATGTCAAAGTTGGGAAATCAGGCGGAAACAGATGTAAGTGCTGGAGTGTGATAAAGTCAATGAATCACGTTACGCCCTGCCTCGCACCGTGTTGTTCCTGTTTGTGATTTCATGTTCAATTTTAGTAGATTTCTAGTATACACATTTTACCTGACCGCTTATCACGCAATTATAACATACAAATTTGGCTGCTGGGCAAATCTATCCTACTAATTGATCCACCTGGTTGGAATGTCTTTTCATACTCCAGACAAAAACTCTTATTCGGCGAGGAAGTGGATACATTAGTTCTTCGGTGTTGCCGAAGTTCACAGCGCCCTTGGACAGACATCTGTAGGTAGGAAGAAGTTGATGGTCTAACAACCTTTATTAATCGTTCAACCGAGTAGTGAGTTTGCCAGCCTGAGCCAAACTACAACACAATCGGCCCATGAATGACCATGCCATGTAAACAGTGTTTGGACAAACACAATATTTATAAGGTACGACAAACTGTATTCCCTAAATTTCGATTATTGCTACTTTTCCTTACTGAAATGTACCACTTGTATTGAAAATTATTTCAAACTGTCGAGAAAATCAAAGAGAATGTGGGGTGACTGCTGCTTGCTCCCGCAAAAAATGGAGTTCAAGTAATGTTTTCATCAATAAACGAAACAGGATAAATTTGTGGATTCAGAATAGGTTTAATTTGAAAGAGATTAAATGTCAAATTGTTATCTGTTGTCGTTTTCTTTTAAAAGCAATAGATTTTATTCATTTTTGATCAGATCTCAGAAATATGCGAAACTAGTTTCAACAGATCAATCATGTCACCTAGTTAAAATGAAATTTAATTAGGTAATGAAGTGTGTGTTTTTATCATAAAATAGCACGAGAATAGTTATAAAGTTATATTTTACATTCCACTATTTCTATGTCAATTACACTCGACTATTCTATGGTATGTGAGAGCCCCCGGATGTCTCCAGCCAAATGCATAGACCTTGCTTTCTATATGCGATGTGTGAAAGACTGCCCTTGAGGGCGTTTGGGTTTTGTTTATATAACCGCATTTATTACCAAATTATTCCAACGCATCCAAAAAAATATTCAGGTTTGAGTTTCCTTGATCTTTACGCAGATATTGGGACCGTTGTCAGGTCAAGCCCCTGCTTTATACGGTTCCTTTGATGCCTAATGGAATAACCTACACTATTCAATCTGGGATCATAACGCGATTCTAATCATTTCCATCTGTGTATTTAATAATGATTATTCAAATTACAACGTGTTATGGGACCTTACCCATAATAACATAATGGACTATTCCATACGTAATAAATACTGCGCCCCAAGAGGAAGCAGGGAGTTCAGTCTGAAGTCTGGAGTGAGGTCCTTCAGAAGTCCGTCAGGAGTCTATCAATCAGTCAGAGCGAGCGAGTCAGTCAGTCGAGTCAGAGGCAGCCCGAACAGAGTCGAGTTCAGACAATTACTACAGGATATTGGAATAGGGATACTGGTCGAGACTACATTGTTCTACCTACTAAACCTGATTGTTCGTACTAACACTTTCTACTCTCTGTATATATTCCTGTTTGTAATATATCTGTGTTATTCCATATCCGTGTTCGAGTTCTTCTTTATTCGTTCTACCTTGGACTATCACCGTGGTACAAGGAACCGGACCATAACACAACGGAAAACAATTTCAGAAAAAAAGATTCATTCAATTTCTCAAACTCTAGCACTTACAGTTGTTTCGGCCTAATTTCCCAAGTCTGACATCAAGGCTCAACTGGTTGAAAAACGCAAAGGAAAATGCGCTGTGCACATGCTCACGTGGAGAACCCATTTAACCGAAGCCTACTACCAAACTATCCTGAAGGAAACTAACAAGCACCTACCGGAACGATGTATTTATGACCTTTTAAATTGCAGCCCATTTAATGAAGTTTCTAAAGTTTGGAAAACGAAATTTCTAACCATAAAACTTTTCGTTTAGAAATAAAAAAAAATATTGTACTTATATACAAAGTTGAAGAATATGTAATTATTAGATCCAAATTAAATACCCGGAAACGAGATATCAAGCATTTATTAAAAATCATTCATCAATAATGCATGATAACAATTTCGACTCGGTAAACTTCTAACAAAGCATTCCCATCCATAGCAACGAGATGAACGCATCGAAGTCCATTTGTCATTTATTCATATGTAATAAAATATGAGACAGTGTTGAATCAACAAAGAAGACTGACAACCAACGAATTGGAAACTTAGACAAACAAATCTTATTGGGAACGCCCTAGCCTTAACACTGGTTACCTCACAGGAGCGTTTGACCGTTGACATTTGCTTGATGTGAAGCAAGATGACTAGAAGAGAAACGATGGCGCCACATATATAAAAAAAAAAAACAAATAAACAAGCCGAATAACACCGAAAACCAGTGAACATATGGCAAAACTCTTGCTTCATTTCTTATTGTTTTTCTTTCCTCTTATCGATTCAGATCATGCCAGACGTCATTACAGGATTATTGCGTTTCTTCTGGTTACTATTTACAAATATTGCTTGCTTTGTCCCCTGTTGGACTTGGCGATTTCCTTTATTATTATTATTATTATTATTATTATTATTATTATTATTATTATTATTATTTCTGAGAGCTGATATAATCACCTTATTGATATCTACTTCAGTTAACAGTTCATTAAAAGCATATATGAAAATTACACATATATCTCTGTGTGTGCGGGTATGCGTAAATAGTTACGTAGATAGGGAGTAGAATTTCAAAAGTTTTCATCCCGAATCATTTCCCCCAATATTATTATTACTACTATTATTATTATTATTATTATTATTATTATTATTATTATTATAACTGAATTGTCACTTTAATTGTATATATATATATATATATATATATATATATATATATATATATAAAAATTTTAATCGCAAAATTATCTCAAAACTGTAACAGTTTAATTGTCTGTTCCCAACATGTTTACAATCTAAACATCTACTAAACTAATTACATTTTTCAGATGTTTAGCCCTATTGATTGTTTTCTTTTTAGCAATCTCTGAAAAACCCTTTGAGTTATATATCTAGAAGGCAAAAGGTTAAAATCGTTTTAAGTCAGCCCCACTATCATCACAACCGAGAAATGGTGAGAGGAAAAATATCATTCAGGCCTTCAGTAATGGCACCAACATTCATAATCTGACTTCTATACTCCACAAAGACAAAGCTGAATATGTTTCAAAAAGAGGGAACAATAGAGAGGAAAACTGGTTCAGGCGGTCACAACAGGAGGACGGATCTTTATTTTAACCTAGATCTAAAGAGATCAATTAGAAAAGATTCAACTCAATTCATAAGTCGTTTGACACATGAGAAAATAGTTTCAGCTATGATTGTCCAAAGGGCAATGAAAAAAGAATCGGTGATTTTAATGCTCACTATCACACGTAGTTGAACTATTCTAATGGTACTGATGTTGACGTTTTTCCATTGTCCAATCCCTCACTCAAGTCGTGGACTTCCCTACTCGTTTCCATAACCAAATTGAAGAACAGTCTTCTCTACTTGATCTATTTCATACCTCCTCTTTTCATTTTTATAGAGATTCTCTATACTCCCCTCTTGGTCACTCGCACAACTTTGTTGGTAGCTCTTGATATCTCTTTCCATGAATCCATTAAAGAGGAACTCCTTATCCATAAGACTTCTTTGCTTTACCAGCATGCTGACTGAGACTCATTACTGGGTTTTCTTCGTGAATGGCATCTTTAACCTTCGACCTCAATAAGAAATTGCGTCACTTAGCTTTCTCCCCGGTTGAAAGCCAGAATAGACGCTTTCCTCCCCACTCGGAAATGCCAGGTGAACGCGCAATCCTCATCAAGATTCACACCAGCTTGCACGGAAAACTATTTCCCAGAGCTCTTTGATAAGATCCAAGGAAGAATCAACACTTTTATTGGTCCTGATCTGGCGGTTCGGTTTCAGTCCCTTACCCACCGCCTACATCTCTGTGCCATTTTTCATAAATACTTTTGTAGTAATTGTTCGATTGAAATCTTCGCTATGGTATCTAGACCATATAAATTCAAACGCGCTACTAGATTGGCCTCAAGATCTCACAAATTTACAGTTGAGCTACCTACATACAGCCGTAGCTTCTATGCTCACAGTATTTTATTTCGCACTTCTCGTTTGTGGAACTCCCTTCCAGCTCCTTGCTTTCCAGCCACCAGCATTAATCTGCAAAAAAGTAAATGCAATGTCAATCACTATTTACTGTCCGATTATAAAAAAAATATTAAAATTTTTCAAAATGTCTTCCCCTTGCTTCTATACATGATCCCATCAGGTCATTGACTGGTGGACATTTTCAAATACTCCTACATTTTATCGAATGGTTTCGCTGGCACACTTGAAAACTTGACGAACCATTATTAATGTTAGCTGCATAAAACAATTCTTTATGTGGCTCCAACAGAAACAATCCAAAGGATTGAGGTCGGGCTAACGTTTCAAGCCGTTGAACCGGTCATCTCAGACTTATCCATCTTTCATGGTAGCTGCCAGCCTGTGCATAGCGACCAATGTGATTAAAAGGTGCTAGAGTCCCTATCTTTCATGAAATACATGCGTCTTTGCATTAACAGGTGTACATCCTCTAGCAGGTCTAGAAGTGTGTTCGAAAAAGCGCCTGTAGGTAGCACATATTAGGTGTGCTGGGATAATACCAGATAGCCTTTTACAATTCCAACCCACGCATTAATCATAAACTGAAGCTGGTGTCGTGCCTATATTACACCAAGCGGGTTCCAGTCAGGCTACAGATGTTTGTTGTTTAATTTTTTTAATCCATCTCATCTAAATTTTGCCTCATCCGTAAATAGGACTGAAAAAAGAAAAAACGGATCGGCATTTTGTGCAATAAACTAGCGGCAAGAGTTCTCCCGTAATAAAAGTTCATACGGCAAATGATAGTGTACCCGTTTTTGAAGACGGACAAAGGTACTTCTAGCAAAATTTATACGGGTGGTGATTTCGTCTTTCGCTTGACCAGTGGCTGCAAATTTGGCGCCAAGATATTTGAAGCTTTCGACCTCTTCCACAGCTTCACCATCGAGTGTTACATCCACACGATCGGGTAGGGGGCAGTTCGCAGAGAGATTTTTCGTCTTGGAAGCGTTAATTTTGATCCCGACCATTTTGGCCATGCGACTGACCTCGTCGAGTGCATGCTGGACCTCCGCGTAGGACTCGCTAAGGATTGCAACGTCGTCGGCATAATCGAGATCGGTGATGGAGCAGTCGTGGCCAACTCTGACACCCGCGAGGCCAGCCTTGCTATCCTTCAGGATCCAGTCAATAAGGTAGTTGAACACGATGGGGGAGAGCACACATCCCTGGCGGACGCCCGTTCGGGCGACGAAGGAATCGGATTCTTCCTCGGAGCACCTCACTCTAGTTCGAGTGTGAGCGTAGTAGGCCTTGATGAGGTTGAGAAGCTTAGACGGGAAGCCATCATGACGCATGATGTCCCAGAGGCTTCTGTGATCCACCGAGTCTAATGCTGCGGTGAAATCAATGAAGCAAACGAAGGTAGATTGCTGATAAGCCCATCGCTGTTCGAGAATTAGCCTGAGGGAAAAAATTGATCTATGCATCCTCTACCTCTCCGGAAGCCTGCTTGGTTAGGATGGGTCCGGGGGTCCCGGATATTCTGGAAACAACGCAGTACGATAATTGAGAAAATTTCTGAGGCGACATCGATCAAACTGATGCCTCTATAGTTGCGACAATCGCGACGGTCGCCTTTTTTTTGTAAAAGGGGAGGAGATTTGCATCGCTCCAGTCCTGAGGTAGTTGCTCAGAACGCCAGCCGGCGTCGAGCATTGGGTGTAGGCATCTGGCCATGAGGTTAGGACAGTTCCTGTCGTGTTCCGCCGGAAGTCCGTCCTCGCCAGCAGCTTTGTTATTCTTTAGTTTTTGGTCCCGCCAGGAGATAAGACGATCCACGAAGTTGCGAATCTACGAAGCCATGGTCAGAACAATTCTTCTCTATGGTTGTGAGACCTGGTCACTGCGCAGAGAGGATCTTCATAAGCTTGAGGTCTTCGATCACTACTGCCTCTGCCGTATCCTGCGGGTGCGCCTCTCCGACCGGATCCCCAACTTGTCCATCCGCGCCAGATGCAACATTCTGGGCCTGAACGAAACTCTGTTTAACAGGAGACTCCGGTGGTTCTGCAACGTGCTGCGGCGGCCTGGTGATGAGTTCGTCCGTAAACTGGTGGCGCCAAACGCACCCACTGGTTGGAGGAAGCGCCGATGTGGTCAACTCAAGACGTGACTCGCAACGGTCAAAGCAGATATGGAACTCATGTCCGGTCCTCGCGTTTTCGGGGTCCGACGTTGGAATCGCGAATGGCTCGATCATGCCGTCGATTCTGCTGCCGATCGACGGGGGTGGATGGCCTTGACGCGCGATGCGGTTAATTTAATCGGAGCCGGCTCAACCCACCCAACGTGAATGCCGTTACAAGACAAAACAAGAAGTGTACCCGTTGTAAATGATACGGATCCAGAGGCTGGTCTTGAATTACCCTCCATCCAGTACTATGTAAAAAACGTCATGCTAGGGTCACTTGACGTGTGCTCGTACATGGATTATGACCGACAGACTGTAGAAGGTGTTCTTTGGGGTAAGGCCTACGAGTGGATCTCGGTCTATGTAAAATTCACGATCTTGTCTCAAAACATGAGACGATAAACAGTAGCAAAGATTAGATGACTCGGCTGTCTTCTGTCTGGAAACGCAATCTGGTACAGCTATGCAATCATACCTGTCTGCTCAGGATTTGAATATTAAACGGAACACTTCTCGGTTAACTCACTATTACGGACTTTAAAATTTGAAGACAGGCTACCCACAAATGTATACGAATCACAAAATTAACCAAGTCTATATGCCAACAACAGCGTCATCTACCGTAAAACTTATTCTTTATTAATGCAACAGATTTTTACCTCAATAATTTTATTTTAGTGGGTACTCATATTTGAATAGACGCTTCGTTTATTTATTAAACGGCATGTTTTTTTTCATGTATCATCCTAGATAGTTAAACATCGCATATACTGAAATATGTGTATCTCCTAAAAATAACGTTTTTTTCACGTTTACAGGCGATTATTCTCTCATTATCCAACAGGACTTAACTCTTTAAACAACAGGTGATAATTCTTTCTTTCTCCTACCTGTCTTAATAACTTTCTCAACAGCAGGTGATAATTTTTCTCATTATCCATCCTGTCTTGATAACTTTCTCAGCATTGATAATTACCTCTTTATCTATCCTGTCTTGATAACTTTCTCAAAAGCAGGTGATAATTCTCTCTTAATCCAACCTGGTATTTATTTCAAATCAGCAATTTCTTCTGGCTGTCGATACATGAAATCCTGACCAAATCCTGACCTCGCTTCCTGTTCCAATTCCTGCATCTTCACTCCGACGTTTTCTTGTTTAATGGTTTGCAACCTTTCCAATGCTTCAATTCAATATGGGGTTTCTACGATTCTTTCATTCCTAATTCCGAACCACTAGCGACACGACAGTGTCATATACTATTCAATTACTACCAGGGCATCTTTATAGTGTCACACACACACACACACACACACACACACACACACACATATATATATATATATATATATATATATGTGTGTGTGTGTGTCTGTGTTTCTGTGATACACACACACACACACACTTACACACACATATATATATATATATATGTGTGTGTGTGTGTGTGTATGTAGACAATAGGACAGTTAATAAAATTTGAAGATATATATATATGTGTGTGTGTGTGTGTGTATGTATGTGTGTCTATGTGACACTATAACAGACACACACACATATATATATGTGTGTGTGTGTGTGTGTGTGTAGACTTAATAGAACGGTTAATAAAATTTGAAGAATAAAAAGACAAAAAGTGATAACAAT
The DNA here is from genome assembly GCA_903632075.3 of Acanthosepion pharaonis. NCBI lineage: Eukaryota > Metazoa > Mollusca > Cephalopoda > Sepiida > Sepiidae > Acanthosepion > Acanthosepion pharaonis. The sequence goes on along the minus strand of CAHIKZ030000987.1, from coordinate 602,517 downwards.
TTTGGCAATAAAATTGATATTTAATATATATTTACCTGTTGACTGAAGTGAAGCACAAAGAAAAAAATTATTGTCGGAATGTTTGAACATGACTATGTTCTTTATCAACGATATGAGGAATGAAGAAGTAGGACTTACTCTTCCAACGAATATTGTTTACATTCGTAAAAAATAATACGCTAGAATTTCACTTTCCCCCTTCCGTGCTCCGATAGCTCAGGAGCAGAAACTAAGACTAATGCCAAATCGGTCTGGTTTCGATCCAGGCATGAAGCAATCTAATGAACTGTGATACAGCGAAAAAAGGCCCGTATGTGGATGACATAGGCGCTCATGTCTTCAACACCGACCAATTCTCGGCAAAACGCGGGAAAAAGTATAACATTCTCCAGACCCTCCTTCAGCTGCCTCTTTCTGACGTTAAGTATAAACCTTCTCTTTGTTTACAACCTAAGACCTCATCATTGCTCACACGCTCAGATCATGATATCTTTAGAATCATTCTATGGGACCACATTTCCGTCTTCTCGAGTGATTTTGAATTAATGCAATGCTATAATGTCTGAAAATATAGCCATATAGATAGTAACAAATTGAGAAATAGCAGTAGGGACAGAGTTAGTAAAGCGTTACTGACAGTAATATTCATTATTAATATTACTACTACTACTACTACTAATAATAATAATGGGTCCCTAGGTTTGATTAGAATAGGTTCTGATATACGCATTGAAGGGACGTCTGGTAGCCAATGCTTTAAAGAAATACAAGAAAATATTCTCACAAATACAGCTCATGCCTTTCAGAGAGCTTTATCAATGTAAAGTGTGAGTTTCCTTAGGTCAAAAAATGTTCAGTGAAAATACCATGATTACGTTTCTGATCATAGGTTGGGAACCGGAAGGAACGAGTCTATAACAGAAATGAAAGAAAATAATAATAATAATAATGATAATAATAACAGTTGTGTCGTAATTAATTTGAAAACCATTGCAAGAAGTTCAAAGACCAAGGACGTATTTATTTGATTTAGAAGCCGGAAATGAAAAATATCCAGATATTGCCTCATTCAATTTCCAATGATAGCTTGCAGATACTTCCATATTGAAAATTAAAATAGATTTATCGAAATAATAATTAGGGCGTTGGTGTTTTCTCAAGGACCTTTGCAAAATAGATTGGAAATATAAATAAATCGTAAAAATTGACAAGTATCGGTTGTAAATTTTTAAACGACGATGGGGCGGAGACAGAATGTATCACATAATTCTTCTATCTTCTTCACATCTTGTAATACAGTATAGATTTATGATGGAATAGCTAGTATCATTAATAGTAATACTTCTACTGCAAATAATACCTCAAATGGTAGTGTGTAACGATAAATTACAAGTGATTGGTAATAGGCATTGTAAAATAATGTACTTTGTGAAACTCACCTATCAAAGAGAAATAAAATATTGTTACAAAATGAGGAGACCAGGGTCAGAATGGTCAGCTATTGGCAGGATAGACTCGTGGCCGTAATATTCTGACAGTAATTGATTGATTTTTCTGGGGTTTGGATATATGTCCAAAACGTGGCGAATTTATTTGCGGACCATAAAAATTTTGAAGTCGCAATCGCTTCCCACACCCAGATTTAAAGACCGACTATGTCTACTGACGGAGTCACGGTTTAGCCAACGTGCAAAATTCGTTCCCGTGATGTCATTCCTCTCGCTGGGGACATAAAGATGACACAGAACGCACCAATTTCATTATTTTGACTTTTATGACCCAATCAAATCATGGTGAATATACAAGAAAGTAAAATGTAAACCTGCAGTAACAAAATCGCAAAAATTGAGAAATGTGGATATTTCTAAATGATTGAGCATATGTAAAATCACTCTTGGTATGGTGATGACCAGGGAAGAGGTTGTCCAGACTGTGTTGAGATTGATTTCGTTATAAACCTAACTTATTTCTATTTTAGTCAAATTGTGTCTATGTTAGTGCGCGCGCACAGTTATGTACAATCGCGCACAACACAGAGATATATATTAAATTACATACGCATATGAAAATCAGAGGCAGACAATTGGTAACTAATAGAAAATCATCTCATATTTAAATATAAATTAGTACAAAGAATGCAAAACTTGACAATAACTAACGACAACAACAACAACAATAATAATAATAAATAATATTAAATAATATTATAAAAATAATAATAATAATAACAATAATAATAACTGCCAAAGTAACATTCAAGAGAGGAAGAATTATAGAAACAACCTCAATAGATTTAGATTTTGTCACAAAGATTAAAGAACTGGAACAAGATGAAGCTTATAAGTACGTAGGAATTAGCGAAGTAAATGGTATACCACATACCCAAATGAAGGAGAAGGTAAGAAAGGCGTACTACAGGCGTGTGCGTCTGGTACTAAATACAGAGCTGAACTCAAGAAACAGAATATCAGCCATAAACCACTTGGCTATCCCTCTGGTGCAATACAGTTTTAACATCTTTAATTGAACCATAGCTGACATTAAGCGAATGGACGCCAAAACGAAAAGCTTCTCACTTGCTACCACATGCACCATCTCAAAGCTGAATTTGATCGCCTGTATTTGCCCAGATCCGAAGGAGGGTGAGGATTAGTTCAACTAGAACTGTCCTACAAAACGACATCAATTCACCTTCAATGATACCTGGAAACCACGGAAGACTAGATGATGATATGTGTTAAAAACTATGAAAGTAGTAAGCGTTTTTATTCCCTTATAAAAGAATCCAACATGTTCAAAATGGAGTTTCAAACGGATGCAGAAATATGAGGATAACAAAATACACAGATTAAAGCTGCAAAGTATATAGAAAAGAAAGCAAAAAAAATGCAACCGACCAGATACAGAAACAATGGCACGATAAACCGCTTCATGGCCAATACTAGAGAATACCAAAGAAGCTGATGTAGACAAGCCCCGTACCTATCAGTAGCTACGTAGTGCAGGGTTAAAAGCTGAAACGGAAGGTTTATCCTTGCTACACAGGAACAGTGCTTGTTAACGAGAAATTACCCAGCACACATACTAAATTATATTGTTAGACCAAAATGCAGGTTCTGTGATAATTACCTAGAAACAATCGATCATCTTCTGTCAGGTTGCACGGTATTGGCACCCACTGAATATAAAACCCGGTATGACAGAGTTGGCCAATATCTGCACTGGAAAATCTATAATTCTACGTGAAGGAAAGTGAAATGAACACCACCTACACCCGGTTAAGGAGATAGGACTTGTTACAATTTCATGGGACTACACAATACACACAAATAGAACAATCAAAGCTAACCGCCCACACATAGTTATTAGAAATCGCATACAAAAATTCGCCTCCTTATTAATATGGCTGTACCTGCACACTGCAATTTATCTTTGAAGGTATTCAAAAAAGATATTAAAATACAAGGACCTTGAAGTCGAAATTTCAAAAATGTGGCACATGGGAACATCAACAATCCCTGTTGTAGTTCGTGCCCTTGGATTGGTTGGAAAAGATTCCAGTAGACTAATTGAAGGGATTCCTGGAACCCCATGCCATAAAGAAATACAAAAAAATTGTTCATGAGTACAGCCCACATACCATACGAAGGGCTTTGTCTATGTAAAATACGTTTTTCTTCTTTTTATTTTTTTTTTTTCCAGTGGAAAATGTCATGATGTCATTTCTAACCTTAGGTCCATGGGCGGGGCCCGGAAAGAAATGAGTACACATCAGAAATCAAACTAAACAACAACAACAATAATAATTGTTCCTGTCGCTCCTTTCGATATTTCCTTATTTTGCACGAGTGTTACACTCTGCCAATATACCATATATAATGAATTATTCCGTTTTGAGTACGTGGAAAAGCATATCAGAGAAGAAACAAAGAAAGATAAAAGCGTTTAACGTCTCCGGCTAATAATAACATAAAAAATGCAGTATTCCGTTTTGATCGCGTAAGAAGACAAAATACATACCAAAGGTGATGTTTGCTTTCAGTGAGAAATTGAAAGAAAAAAACAGTAGACAGAAGCGTTTAACGCCTGTCTTCTTGAAATGGAAAAAAATTGTCAATTTCAAATATTTTCATTTGTACCTCCTTACTTCTTAGAATAACGACCAGTAGTTGCTATTGTAAAATTTTGCTAAGGTTTTTAAGCTCAAACACTTAACGATACTATAAGGGAATCTCTGTAGATAGTAGTAGAACTTATTATCAGTTAATTCACTTATTAAGAGAAGAATTAAGATTCATTAAAATATTAAAATAGAAACACCGTGAAAATTCCACCGACTAAAATTAATTATAATAATGATAATAATAATAATAATGACAACAGCAACACCAATAATAATAACAATAACAATAATAATAACATGATGCACTCATGATAATTTAAGGATTTCACTATTTGAATTTAATGTTCGATCATAATATTTTTAGTTTCTGACTGAATAATTTCCTCGCGAGTTCTCAGTTTATAAAAATACCAATGGACATTTTCCTAGTACACCGTTAAATATCTGAGTTTAAAAAAATGAAAGAAAATTAATAAAAATTATATGTACGAATGTAGTTCATTACTTAAAGTAATACAAATGAAAAGATTTAAAACTGATAAGTTTTCCGTTTCACCCAAGCAGACGTTAATCCATGAGAGGGTTATTACTTTTAACTTATTTTGTTCCTTTTATTCATCCATTCATTCAGACATTATTTCTTCCTTTCTTTATTTTTTTCTTCCTTTTCACCAATACAACGAAACAGCGTTTAATTTTTTTTTCAGCTATTCTTAGTGCTCAAAAAAGAATGGTGCATTAATTATGAATTAATATTGCGTAACGTACGTGTTAGGCTAAGCAACTAAGTAACAAGCTGAATTATAATAACTAATAGTTTCCTTTCTTTCTTTCTTTCTTTCTGTTTTTCATTCTTTCTTTCTTTCATTCTTTTCTTAGTTTTCTTAGCTCTCTCAAGTCACTCTTTACTTTTTGTCACTGAAACGGAGTAGAGACTCTGATAAAGCGTTTCTTTCTTTCTTTCTTTTTTCACTGACACAAGATATCGTCTATGTTATATATTTTCCTTATTTAACTGCGATCAAATGGAATAGTCCATTATTTATTAATTCTGTTGGCAACGCGTAACATAATGTACGTGCTAACTAACGGATTAAGGGAACGACAAGCACAATTATAATAAGATAGCTGATTACTAATTAATAACATATTCTAAATAATCTGTGGCTGTTATAGTCTGAATATAAAACACTATGTCAGCATCGATGGTAGAATTGCTACTTGTAGCCTCGTATTGAAATATGTTATATTTGAAACGTGTCGTGAGAAAGCAGTCTATAATAATGTAATGATAATAGCATTTGTGTGTGGACGTGTCACATAAATGAATATTCAAGGCTGCCTGCATGAGATTATCCAGTGAAGCAGAAAATCCAAAAAGTAGCGAAGAAGGTGATAAGGAACACAAACGAAAACGAGGGCATACATATTTAATCACATATTATGATACAAGTATTTATTACGGTCAAACAATAACGAAGAGCAAGAAACATATAACCGCAGTAAAAAAAAAATAGTACTATTTTTACTAAATGTAATACTAATATTATTATTATTATTATTATTATTATTATTATTATTAATAATAATAATAATAATAATAATAATAATAATAACAATTTAAGCAATGAGATACAAGGAGGAATAGCGAGTATAGATTTCGCATGAATGGAAGGCTAAAAGGAACTGAAACTTACTCAGACAGTAATTAGATGCAACGGTAGAGAGTTATGAACGCCAGCGCCATGAAGGGACGTATTACACAATAAAAAAAATCTGATTAGAAAATACACAGAAAGCCTAGAAGAAGAGAGAAATTAGCAAACCACACGCCAACATTAAGATAGTTGTCTCGGAATCCCATAACTGCTCAGGCTCGTATCCGGAATTTAATCCAAACAATTTCTAAAGAATAAATGGATTTAGTTTGAATCCCACATTGCTATTATATCAAATGTTATTATAGTTGATAATCGCATGTGAACTAGACGGCCCATGTGATTATTATTTGAAATGGTATGTATTACGTCTATCGGCATGCGTATTCGAGTAATCTTAATATAAATCAATATATATATATATATATATATATATATATATATATATATATATATATGATATAAATATTGTTTTATGTTATGCTATATTTAGAGGTTAAGGTGTCGGAGTTAACTCCTCCTTAATTTCTTAATTGTTCACTAGGACACGTTCTCCCTACATTAGAAATACTTGACGATTTCTTGCCTCGTTCTCTTTTTGTTTTGCATTTCAGCGAATACATCTACAACGTAAGCTCTCACAGAAGACTGCGTCTTCCCATTTGTGGGAGACCCCATCAACATTATACCCATATGCACGTACGTTTAAACATTCACCAAAATACATTTCACGCCACTTGTTATCAATATTTCAACATTGCTTAACATGACTTTAATGTACGAAAGTTTTCTACGCTGAAGAGATTAAGTTTGAAATATTCTTCGGACGACTCACTGCCCAGAATTAAATTCTACGCGACGCATTCTTCGGATGACCCACTGTCCTGAAATGCATTCTACGAGATTCAACTTTCACATAAAAATTTCCTGACGACATTCACTAAATATTAATTGGTTATCACTAATACACATTTTTTTCAATTTCTCATTCCGATATAAATCCGCGTGCATTCTGCAGTACACTACTCGAGTATGCATCTGTAGGAAGGAGAGGGGTGGTATAGTTTAAGCAATTTATGTAAAAAGAAACATGTTTCCTACATGAAACCTATTTGCAGCCTCTTTCTCTTTACTTCCGCCTTCTTTCTTTATTCTTTGATTTTTTTCTTTTTTTCTCTTTTCTCCCCTCCCTTTTCAATATATAACTTCTCTTAAGTTCACCGATTAAAGAGGCCAAGGTCTGGTCTCTCCTTCCCAATACTAAAGATGATTAAAGAAATAGTAAATAAAACCCACTCTAAACTCGACCACGTCTCTCAAACCACCCCTCATTACCCCCCTGTTAAATTACAAAAACTTACACTACCCGTCAAAACTAATAATTTTCATTTCATTTCGTTTCGTTTCATCTTTTGGAAGTGCTATCTGATGATCCAGAGTCCTCTAAAAGGGCTCTGGTGAAACAAATTATTATAATGGAACCTTAAAGTGGTCTGTTTTCGTTAATATATATATATATATATATATATATATATATATATATATATATATATATGTTATGGTACGGTTCCTTGTACCACTGTGATAGTCTAAGATAGAACCAATGAAGAAGAACTCGAACACGTATATGGAATAACACAGATATATTACAAACAGAAATATATACAGAGAGTAGAAAGAGTTAGTACGAACAATCAGGTTTAGTAGTAATTGTCTGAACCCGTCTCTTTTTCGGA
>CAHIKZ030000987.1:530000-592500 GCA_903632075.3 Acanthosepion pharaonis | reverse complement strand
GTGTGTACAAATCAATGTAATCAATTATATTCCTCGTCGTCTCTGAAAATGGTATCGTTTAGGTTTTCAGTAATTGAAGTATTTCAGAGATGCTCAACAGAAAATCACGCCGTTGAATCGAAATAACAATTCAAGGACAATTGAGCGGAAATTTTACTCAAAAATAATCTCAAGAAAAAGTGCCCATGTATTGTTTCCGCCTGCTACTCCCCGCTCATTTTTTTCCTCTCTTTTCTTTTTTCTATTTGTCTTTCTTTCTTTTCGCCAATTTATGGAAAATATACAACCGTAGCAAAAATAATAGACACAATGAAAATCACTCTCCTCCGCCCTCTGCTGTTATTCACCTCCCTCTGTCTTCTTTCTGAATGTCAAGAGATGCAGTGAAATTGGAAGTGAAAGCTGAAATATAATTCAATGTTAGGAGGTTGACGGTGTACAGGGGTGGTTAACAACGAATAAGATCTCTTGTGAATGCAAAAGTTTCTGCCAGTGATATAATCAAAAACGCAACCGGTGTGAATGCCTCTTGTCCAATTACACCCTTTTGTTCTAGAGTTGCGTTCTTTTTAGCACAAATTACGATAATTATTTAGCAATTTATTCAATTGGAAATTTCAATCAAATCATAGAAAATCAGCCACAATTGAATTCTTGCATAATAGCAACGTAAATCTGAATATTTTGAAAAGTTCTGTGTATGAAGGCATGCGTGGTGTTTAGACGAAACTGATTCAGTTTTTTTTTTCTGATTTCTGATTGGCTCGTTGGTTGAATGATTCACGTGAGTCTCTCTCGCTTTCGTTCCCTTTTGTTTCAATAAAAATAAATTTATAGTCTTATTTTTGTAATTCAAAAAGCAAAATTGGAACATGATCAAAACATCGTTCAGTTTCATCTTTTGATGAAAGTTTACGAATATTTTGTTTTAAAATCAGTGGATATTCATGTTCATTGTGCCTTCTCAAATTTAAGCAGAGCCTTTCAAAATCAATGTTTTCTATTTCGAACAGTAACCATGTTTCCAATTGTAGTCAATCATTTTACAACGTTTTGTAGACTGGGAATGAACTCAAATGATATCTCAAAACTTTAGAATTAAGTAATTCCAAAGGTGAATGTATATTCTTTTTAATTAATTCTATATTTTCCCATCAAACGTTACTTAGAAATGTAAAATAGTACATAATTTTTGGTGCTGAACGAAGTACCAAAAGTTATAAAATATTTTACACATCCCTTTTTTGGAATACATGGCTTGTTCTTATGCTGTCTTCCGTACACTTCTTTTATATTTTGTTCCTAAAATCCAAATAAAAAAATATTTATTCCATATACTTCAAACCTGTCCCTCCCTACTGTAAGTAATATATAATAACTTTGAGGTTTTTACTAAAATTTATTATTCAAACTAACAACTAATATTCGCGTTTGATATGCAGAAACTTTCTTATATTGTCACTGATTTCAATGTTTATAGACAGCTGGAATCCTACTATTTGTTTTTACTTTTCCTATGTCCGTTGTCTTTTCAAAAGTTCCTCTCTTTTAAGTTCTTAATAAATCTGTCTCTTTGTTATTTATCCTAAACCCTGTTCCACCATCCATTTACTCAAGCTCACTAAGTAAATTATGCGTTGTTTTCCTGTCTATCTTGCATTATATCTGTCCAGTGAGTATCAGGTTTTCCAATCCTGCTTTCCTCATTATGTGCCCTAGAAATTTCAACTGTCTGTCCTGAGGTTAAATATATATTTCATTTTTGTTTCCATCTTCTCTAAACATTCGTTGTTTCTCATAAGACCGGTGCATACTAACCTTAGCATTCTCCTGTAGAACGACATTACTGCCGCCTGAAGTCTACTTTCCTTCTGTGATGATTCACTTCTATACAGATAGAATGATATTATGTAGCAGTCCAGTACTCTTTTACCGAATTGTAACTAAATTACCAAGCGTGTATCATGTTTGGTACTTAACTGACAGGTACAATTATATAAGCCCAATTGCAATCATATGAATAATCGAAAATATATATTATTTTTTAAGTAAGTTTAAAATGAAGACTATCGGATGTATTTTAAGGTCATGGAGGCTGTAAGAAACCCCGGAATAGTTACATATATCATTTCAATGGGACTTATTTCAAATAAATAATATGACTGTAGTTGTGCAGATGAGTTAATGTTATTACTGAATTTATCTATCGGGATTTTGATGAGAACTGCCAGGCTAGGGTTGTGGATTTATGTATCTCAATGACGCATGCCAAGGCTTGGTCTTTTTGCCTCTTTTACAAGCTGAACCGCTATGATATATCTGACCGAATATTTAACAATTTAATCATTCTTAACAAATAGTGTGACGGCCACGATTCTAGATCATTTAACTTTAATATAGGTTTCCCCTGGATTCTATACATGGGCCTACGTTGTTTCTTATTTTCATTAACGACCTGTGCGATCTCATCAGTTCCCAGTTAGATAACAGGAAGAACTTTTGAACTGATAAGGTCTTTCTTGTCAAATCACGAAATGAATGTTATCTTGAATGGCCAGTCTTCTAGCTCATTTTGCATAAATATAGGTGTTCTCAAAGGCACTATCCTTGAATCTATAGTGCTTCTAATTTTCAATAATGATTTTCATGGAGTCATCAGTTCTCAAAAAGGTATCTATGATAATGACACAAGTATTTACTTCTGTCTTAATAGTTAGTTGGATCAGTTCGATATAGTAAAATTGGCATCTGATCTAATAAATAAACTCACGATTAAATGGAGTAAAGAATGACTTGTAAATTTAATGCCCCAAAAGCTTTTATTCATGTTAGTGAACCCATTTTACTTCCCATCACATTTGCTGACGCAATCCTCCAAAAGAGTGGATCATTGAAACTTCTTGGACTAAGGATTTCAGCTGATATGTATTATAAAGTTTATATTGTATCAGTTGCTAAGTATGCAGCAAGGAAATTTTGGTTCTCTATGTACTGTTAGATAAATCTTTTCACCAGATTCTAGATTACATATTTATGAGTTTACCATTCGTGATTGCTTTGAATATTACTACCACATCTGGTCTGGTGCTCCTGCTATATATTTAGTAATTCGTGATAAAATCCAAAGAATAATCTGCAATATTACTGGTCATGGCCTGGTATCTCGGCTTCATTTCATTTCCCACAGTCAGAACGTAGCTCCCACGTGTATTTTCTATAAATACTTCCATGGTATTTATTCTGTTGAACATTCTCCTGTTTAACCTTATTTTCATGTAATTAATCGCTGTATTAGATTGGCGGCATGGTCTCATCAATTTACAGTTAGATTTAACTAAAAGTTATATGCTAACTGTTCTTTTCTATCTCACGTCTAGATTGTGGAACTTACTTCCAGCTGTGTGTTTCCCAATCGACTTCGATCTTTAAAAATTTAAATGTGATGTCTATCGTTATCTTTTGTCTTAATTCTTATTCTTTATTGTCTCCTTATCATTAGAGTTTCTCATATTCCCTACCAATCAGTAAACACCTGTGTCTTAGTTGTTTTTCTACCATGCGTGAAATGATTAATATATATATATATATATATATATATATATATATATATATATATATATATATATATATATATATATTTGCTTGAACCGGCTTCTGATGTTCTAGAGTGAGCGGCTTGTAGAAAGTAGTCGTGGCTCCAGGTGGCACAGTCCTATGGTTACAGAGAACTCAGTAGAGTTCCACCATGGAATATGTGAGCGAGCGGCGCTTTGTTGGGTCTGATTTGCAATCTCTTCGTCACCGAGGCCCATTAGAACAGTTGGTATGATGTTTGCTTGAAAACCTAACTATCAGAGTTTCAATTCTCGGTAGTGGATGCGCACTGCTGATGAGTCCCAAATATAGGACGAAACGATCGTCCTGTGCTTTCTGCATTATGTGGAGGTTTCTTTCACACTCAGTGAATTACCTAATATATATATATATATATATATATATATATATATTAAAAATACTTTCGGCTGCCTATCTCCAATCTTTATAATAGAAAACACTGTGGGAATAATTAGTTGAATTCTAAGAAAATTGTTTCTTTCGTATTATTAGGGAGTTTTTTGCCCTTCATATATAACGTCAGCCATGTGTATTTCACATATGAAGCTCCTTCTTATGCTCCCCAAGCGTAGTCGAAATCCATCCATCAATTAGTTTCTAATGTTATAGCGATCAAATAAATAAGCAGAGCGGTATACAGACAGAAAAATAGTTTGTTTTATTGACATATTCATGATTAAATTCTTTTACTCTGATCGTCAGAAAATAATGCAATAATTAAAACAAAAATAAGTAAAACCTCTAACAAGATTACTGGATTAATTGCTTTCCTTTGAAATTGTTCGGTCAATTTTGTTAAAAGCGACCTTTTCGCATTCTCGTATCCGTCCATCTCAGTGCTGATATATATTTTGAAACCCAATGAATAGATTAAACTAGAGGAAAAATACGAATTTCAATATATTGATATATTGAAACTATTTCGAGAACTTATCTTTCCTATACATACAATTGAAAATTAATAATTTATAGTTGAATATAGATTTACAGATTCCTTCGTAAAGGGAACATTTCTTACCGAAGAGATGTGTATTATATTGAATTGTTATTACCTATGTTAAACAAAATCGTTTTAAACTGCTTACCATAGTCTAAGGGACATTCGCTGCGTTTGCCAGTGGGTTAAAAAATAATTATCCTCCTGTCAGTAGCGCCTCAATATTGTTCACATATTTTCTGCTGATTATTGCTTACTTCAGGAATTGGCATTTTTCCACATATTCAAATATATTCAACTCCTTATCCAACAGTCATGCGTGAGTATGATTGATAGGGAAAAACACATTGACCTTTTGGCTATTTTACATTTTCATCAATCAAAACTTTGGATATAAATAAGAAATGTCGTCTATCCGCTTGCTGACAATGTAATTGGAGCGTTTTGTATTCGTTCAGAGATAGGAGCAGCGAAATGATATCATTTTCAAGAACAACTCTGCTTAGAAATTGGCAGGTTTCTTAGATTAACGATTTGTTTTAGAAAACAGAGGCCACTCTCTCACAGCAGAATGACTGGCCAGCACGATTTTCAGCGAGTTTATCTATATTTCGTTTCACAATATTGTGACCTCTTCCACGAGAAGCTTCAATCATTATGTGCCTGCAAAAAGTGCCTTTGTGAACACGATAACTCAATTAATTTTCAATCAAACAAAGACAATTAAATTCAATATGTTGAAGCTGTTCTAGTTATTAATCTTTAGATTGAAGTTACGTATTTCATTCGAATACGTAAAATGGTTTAATCAAATTTTACCAGAGTCTATCTTAAATATTTTAAAGTTTACCAGTCATCCATGCTTTAAATATTACTGACACATATGGCTTGGTGTTATTCATTTACAGATATTTTTAAAATAAACTTAAACATAAATATAAGAAAAAGAGCAATTACCAATAACCTCCAAAAATGAGGCAAGAATGAACATCTATAATATTACAGAAAACCAGATACAAACCAAATTAAATGAGAGACGAAATAATGATCCCTCAAAACATAAAAAGGAATAATCTGGCTACGACATAAACAATTGCAATGTTTCAGTTCTTTTCACTGATGAAGATAAATATAAACGATATTAGTCAGAATTACTTGAAAATCCCACTTCACTGAAGCGAAAAACCACGTCATTCAAATATTAAACAGAATTAATCGCACCCAATGAAAAAGACAGGCGTACAAAAATTCATATGACAAAGTCCAATAAACATTCTGTGTAAATATATAACACTGAACTTCAAACATTGTTAACGGACAGACAACTGAACGTAAATAATATCATATTTGCAAAGGCTTTAACAGCTACTTGAAAACGTAATGACAAGACAGAAAAAGTTAAACAACAAACAAGGAGATAAAGAAGAAGAAAGAAGAGTAGGAAGAGGTAGAATAAAAAGAAGTAGAAGAAGAAAAGCCAAAAAAAAAAAGGCAAAAGTAAATGCAATGATCAAAACCAGAAACGATGTCAAGAGAAACCCCATGTCCATCAATAATTGTGTTGTAGATGCTTGCTAACTTAAAATTATCAAGCAAACTTGCTGAAAAATTGTGTTGACCCCAAATGCAGATTCTGTGATGAATATACACAAAAGCTGCCCAACCAGATGGCACGATATTATCATCTGTTGAATACAAAACCTAGAGTGACAGGATGGGCCAATATCTGCAGTGGAAAACCTGCAACTTTACTGGGAAGAAAACTATAAGTAATTGGTATTAGCTTCAACCAAACCCGGTTATATAGAAAATATAGCAATATTATTGAACGTTACAATATACACAGGCCGAAAAATCAATGCTTATCCCCTATGCATACTGATCAAATACCATAAAAAAACAAGGTGTACTTTCTTATTGACATAGCATTTCCTGTATACTATAACGTATCTTTGACGATCTTAACATGTTATAAAAATACAAAGATCGAGATATCGAAATCTCATAAATGTGGCACATGATGATATTAATAATTTAAGCTGTGTTTAGAGCCCTTTGTTTGATTAGAAAATTTTATACTACACTCAATATAAGGATCCTTGTCAGCACATTCCATAAGAAAATAGCCACTAAATTTTCATATATACAGCTCCCACCTTACAAAGAAAAGATTTCATGTATATACAATGTGTGCGTTTTTAGATTGAAGTAACTGAATGAAAACGAAAGTTATATTCTCATTGTTTATTACCTCACACCTGGAAATTCTATAACAGTTTCTTGCTTCCTTGCCTTATATATCTTTCAAAGATGTATATGAAACGTCTATTGCCATCTTCTGTCTTCGTGAAACCTATTCTGCTATTGTTCTTTCTCCCCAGTAAATTATGCCCGTTCTTTTCCTCTCCTAGTATCTGTGGGCGTCTTAGTGCCATTATGGCCTTGCATGTGGGGAAATGATAAAATATATATTATCAAATACGTCACAAGTTCTACTGTCTTAAAAATAGAGGTAGCTTCAACGAATTATGTATATCAAATTAAACCTAATTTATTTATTAAATGATATAGACATTGTTAAACTGACGGATAAGTCGCTAAATAAAGGCAAACAAATTTGAACTAAATTTAATAAGGAGAGATATCTGTAATCAGATGTTGTCTGAGACCAAATAAAGAACAATATCTAGAATTGAAATATTTCTTTATTGTGAATCTTCATCGAAATCATCTCATGACAACATCTTCCTGTGTTCTGACAGATCATGTCTCCAAGTTTCATAGACGAATGACAGGCGTCTCGGCATCAATATATCATTTACCGGCATAACAAAGTTAGTTCTCAAAAGTTATCTGAGAATCTTATACACGGCGGAAGATAAGTTTAAAACATCTTTATTCAGGTATTAATTTTAATTGTCTATTAATACAAAAATGCGAGCGCAGATCACATATCAATTGAATCTGATAATCCTTGTGACTGACGATAGGTAAATTCTTTTATATATATATATATATATATATATATATATATATATATATATATATATATATATATATATATATATATATATATATATATTATTTATTATATTATTATTTTAATTTATTCTTCTTTTGCATTTCCCTTTTAAAATTAGAATAAATGAAATTCTGGAAATAAGCTGAAAAATAAAAACCAAGAATCATCTCGAGTTTTTTTTTGGCATTTTCTCTTTTTAAGAAAAAATTGAAACGCGAATTAGATTAAGATACAAATATATAGTTTGATTTTTTTATGTAAAAAGAAATAGCAGAGTGAATTATAAAGTTACAATATTGATTTACGTGTTCTAGTAATGCAGTTGTTATGTCGAACAATATTCCCCCACTTGTGTTGATCAATTGTGATAGCATAAAATATGTAATAATGTAGTATCTAATTTAATAATAAACTAAAAAAAATCAAGCTGTGTAAATAAAGTTGATGACACAAGTCGAACAAATCGGTTTTCGAACAGAAAGTTCGAGAGGAAAATATCTCGGTTATCGAACATAATTTCGGCTCTCGAACAACATTGCCGAACCGAGTTAATCCAAACGGAATAACGAAGAGTCGGCCGTCGTGTTGTATAAATTCGTGCGTTGTGGGGTTCTTTTCTTTTCCAATTTTATTGTACTTTGACTTTTTTCTCTTCATTGATTCCTGTTCGAAAAATTGTTTCACCTTACGAATATTTCGGGTTACGAACGGCTTTCAGGAACGAATTACATTCGTGAACAAAGGTTCCACTGTATACCAATGAGAGATCTTTATCTAATAAAGTTGATATTATGTAAGTATAAACTTTGCAATGTAGTTCTCAACTACACTATACTTTCGGAGAACGAAATGATTCGATGGAACATTAATGTATATAATTATTCAAAGAGAAGGCAGCGATAGGTTAAAAGCTTCGTGACGTACAGAAAATAAACGGTGTAATATGTATGTTATAGATAATCAAGACTGGTCTCCCCTTGTTTTGTTACTCTCCTCTTTGAGAGAGCTATTTCTGTTTAATAGACCTGTAAAAGGACACTATACGAGAAAATTGTATTCTCAACTGAAAAAGTTTTTTTCAATCTTACACATGCATACTTTTGTCATTACAATGTAATGAAAGACAGATAGTATCGTATGCATTTCTCTTTTATACATTTATGCGTTTATACATAAATATATAAAACTATATAATTATATAATAATGTATGTAGATATGTATATATATATATATATATATATAACATAAATTATATAATAATGTATGTAATTATATAATAATATATGATAAATATATAATGTATATAATGATATAAATGTATATAATTGTACATTTGTATATTTAGGCAGCAATCCTTCCTTTATGCATGTTTCATTAAAAACAACATACAAGGTACTACGGTTGAACTTTTTAAAAAAATTTTCTTGTGTTCTGACACGAGCTTTCTTTTCTGGACAAAGGGTGTGCAAGAACTGTCCGAATGTTTTATATTTCTGAGCGCTTTCGGCTATACCTTTAGCCCTTATCAAGGATGATTCGATTATCAGCTTAGTTGAGTGGGTGTGTTCTGTGTATGTATCAGTGTGTTGTAGGGATGTTTTTAATTTCCGAATACGGTTAGCACATTGTGGCTTTGTTCATAGTTAATATTGTTACGAGTTGGCTTTTTCTTTTTTATTATTAGAGCTTCCATTAATTTTAGTCTTTTTTGCAAGTGGATGCAATTAATATATTTGTGTTTTCTATACATTTATACATAAATGTATACATTTATGAATTTGGATACTTATTTTGATTTTCTACGTAAAACATTTATTTAACAAAAAGCAGTTACATGTAAAATTGCAAATACAACATCATAGTCTAAATTTCATTAGAAATATCGTTAAATATCTTTTATGTAAAACGGATATGAAACTGTATAAATATTACGGAAGATAGTGGAAGAAAACAATATATCTTTTTTTCACTTTCAATTCTTTTGTAAATGCTATTATATTTTAATAATGTCTCCGAAATTTATTTGATTTTGATAATATTCATCTAGATAGGGCGTTTGAAATTCTTTCCCGCGATTGTCGATGTGTTTTTTTGTACCAAGAACGTCGTGCTTCGGACCAACAACCAGCTTCAAAGCAAAGTTCACATATCATTAGATTTCGCACATTGTTTGCTATTTTGTTTCCATTTACATTATAACGGAAAACATATAAAATACGAACAGAATGGAATCTAAAACGAAATTCATACGTAATATCAGAAACAAACAGTTAAAATTTCTAGTACACATAAATAGGAAAGAGTTTTTGCAAAATGTGAAAATCACAAGACAGGATGGATAGAAATAAGCACTGTATGGCCTACCTGACTAGCTTGGGTAAATTATTGCCACAACATGTAGCAAAATGTATCAAGAACTACAAATAACTGGAAATTGTGGCGTCATGATCGCCCACATTCAGCAAGGATACGTCACATGGAAAAAGAAAACTAAATTATGATAATTCTCTAAATGTGTGAAGCACACTGTGAGGTTCGAACTCACTACAGACTCGTAATTTTTCTAGAGAGAGGCTGGCTAAATATTACAGTTATTTGGAGTACAGAGAAACGTAAATTATGGATATTTTCTAAGCGTAGCTTAAATGTGGCAACAGGCCGAAAGTCTGGAGCACCCAGGGAGAATCAAAATTTCGAGGTGCCCAGAAACGTAAACTATGGAGATTTTCTAAGCGCACCTTAAATGTGGCACAAGGCCGAAAATGTGGAGCACGGAGAGGGAATCAAAACTTCGAGGTGCCCAGAAACGTAAATTATGGAGATTTTCTAAGTGTATCTTAAATGTGGCACAAGGCCGAAAATGTGGAGCATCCAGTAAGGATCGAACTCACTACTGACTCGTAATTGATCTTGCGAGACAAAATTTGATAACATTTACACCACTTCGAATTGGCCAATGATTTTCTAGTGAAGTTTAAACGTGGCAGAAAGCCGAAAGTATGCAGCACCCACTGATTCGTAACTGATACAGCTAGACAAGCCTGCTAATCATTACACGACTTTGAAAAGCCTGGTAACCTAAATTATATTACATAAACAAATTACAACATGGCTGTATAATGAAAGTTAAAATCCTGTATTTGTAATTTTTTTTTATGAAAATTATTTTCAAATAGCTGCTCAGTCGTTCAAAAGGACATTTTCCAAAGTTTTGAGGAGGAGAAGTAAAAAGACAAAAGAAATATATAGTTATCTAAATAAATGAATGATTTTAAATGAAAAAAAAAAGTTGCAACATTTCTTTGGAATCAGTAGTATATAGCAAGTAAAGAGAAAGTCGACTGATTATACCGCGAAATAATATTAAATATTTTATGGTTGACGGGCCGAAAAATATTCTGCTGAGCGGGTTATAAATTGAGGGCTAAAGGTTGGAAGCTTATGGTCTGGAGAAATCTAAAATTATTGCAAACAACGAAAGTTGTTCTTCAAAGTAGACATAAAAATATTTTGGAGCTTTGAAATACAAAGAAATCATATGGTATTTGACAAGCGAACTTAAACTAAAGATGGATATAAAAAACGGGGTCGTGTAGTGTATCAGTTTTCCGAAATTCGAAAGGAAAAGTGTTAAAAAAAAAACCGGTCTATGGATTATAAAAAAGAGATAGAGAAGCTTGTCTGTGTTAAATGGAAAACAGGTAACGCTCTCAACGCCAAAGTCGTATTCTTGAAATAAACAAACATTTAAAATAAAACTGATAAATTAACTCATTAGTATAACATTTCTAGTTAAATCGACAGGAAAGTTGAGAGAGTGATAGATACGGAAATGGCATGAATTTATTATATTTACAGCGATATTCGCAAAACGAAAATGGTTCCCAACACAAATATTAAAAATGAAGACGATAATCTTTATCATCCTCATCAAATAAATGCATATGAGTACACACGCATACAAGACACCTCCATATATATATATATATATATATATATATATATATATATATATATATATATATATATATATATATATATATTGTAATCGACAGACAGACTGTTTCACTGTACCACATCTCTTCCTTGCGGATTGCGTAAAGCCGGGATTGAAACCTGGAAAATCCAATTCAAGTCGGTTAAAAAGCAATGCGTTAATAGCGGTACGAGCCACATTTTTAAAAAAAATCACTCTTTTCTCAAGAGAGCTCAACAGGATTTCCCGGGAGCACATATATTGTTATCCACAGATAGAATGTTTCGCTGTATCACAGACTTTCTGATTGCTTCAAGCCGACATCGAAACCTGGCCGATTATAATATTTTTGTAACTTTAGGCGGAAACATTTATTTTCAGGTTTCGTTGTCAGACCATAACAATTTGAAGAAAATTTATTTTCTAGTATTCCTAATTATTTTTTTGTTTGATGGATGTAAGTTGTGCGAAAATTGTCACAAGTTATTCAGTCAATACTTTAGGTATTTCCAAGGGGTTTGTAGTTAATTGAATTTAATTTATTTCAACTGTTGTTTTTTTAAATACATATTTTATTCAGAACCCCACGAAATAAACGAGGCTGGGACTAGATTTGGCATCATTCTTCTTTAATATACTTACGTACTTACATACATATACACATATATATATTATATATATATATATAATTTATTAGAAAATTATATCATAAATGTGTTATAAAATCACTACATAACTAGCCATTTCGTTTCGTGATACTTTTGGTGTCTTATCAAGTCATTTGATAAGACACCGGAAGTGTTAGAAGAAAATGGGTATTTTGTAATGATTTTATAACATTTGTGTTATAATTTTCTAATAAATTATGTTTGCTATACTCTATATATGATCACAGACACTTTACATATATAAAGCAATATTGTTATTATTATTATTATTATTATTAATAGTAGTAGTAGTAGTATTTCATATACATTCCACGAAAAGCTTATTAGTATATTCAATACTGATTTCGGCAAAATTTTATATTTATGCAGCCTCTTTTCAATTTCTTTCAGTTATATATTTATAAATCTTCTTTTAAAATATACATTGATGCATTGATTATATATATATATATATATATATATATATATATATATATATATATATATATATATATATATATATATATATATATACATAATTGTCCAACTCGTGTAACAGCATAATTGTCTATCCCATAAAATGCTTAATATTTAAAAAACAAAACTAAAAGACTTTATATTTTCCAGGTTCTCAGAAAAAGCGTTTAGCCATCTTGTTACAACTTATCGGGAAATAAAAACATTTGAATTATCAAGCTAAGAAAGAAAACAGATTAAAATCGTATTGTGTCAGCTCCCCTGTCTACCAAAGTGAGCAACGGGGAGAGAAAAGATTACATTTAGGCCTTCAGTAATGGTTATACTCTGGCTTCCATATTCAAAGTTCTTCGAAACACAAAGAGAATGGCGAATAAGTTTCAAAATGTGGGAACGGCAGAGAGGAATCTGGATCAAGATATAAACAGCAAGAGGCGGGGCATTGTTTCGACACAGACCTAAAGAGATCAATTAGAAAGATCCAACTCATTCCATAAGATGTTTTCCACGTGAGTGAGGAGTCTCAGAAATTCCTGTCCAAAGTGCAGGGAATAAAGACTTGAACGTGAAAAAGTACGTGAAATCTGTAATATACTTGTTGCTCCAGGACAGAAAGTCAGAAGGTTAGAGAGGGCGAAGTTCAACATAAATAAATTCGTCAAATATTCCTGGAATAATGCTACTAATAATAATAATTATATATATATATATATATATATATATATATATTAAAGACATTTTTATGTTTAACGTTGTTATTTATAGATACAAGTATTTAAGCAAATGCTCTGTTTATGATAAACAGTATTAAATAACATTTACCGGCCTGAATGTCCGAGAAATTTTCATAGAAAATATCCTGTCAAAGACCGAATATTTTCTGAAAATTCTGTAGGCCGGTAAATGTTATTTAATACTGTTTATCATAAACAGAGCATTTGCTTAAATACTTGTATCCATAAATAACAACGTTAAACATAAAAAATGTCTTTAATAAATAAATTGTCGGACCTTGTCCATTTCTTAATATATGACGTCATATATATAATCATTTATATATATATATATATATATATATATATATATATATATATATATATATATATATATATATATATATTATTTCAATTCTTCATAATTTTCAGATCCTTAGCTAGGATTAGTTAATGATAAACATGTAATTTCTGTTATGACGATTCTTCTGTTAAGCTTGGAGAATTATTATGCATTATTATTGCTCAAAATAGAGAGCAATAGTGTTATAAAAACCACGGGCAATTCCAGGAAGTTAACTTTAATCATTTATAAGGTACAACAATGTAAAGCCTAATCTATCAAATGGAAAATTTTGCTCATACACGATTTGTACAATTTTGCTGTCACAATATGTGTGTGTGTGTGTGTGTGTGTGTGCATTCATCCGTGCATGCGTGTGCGTATACTCTGTGAATGTTTGTGACATATTGATAAACTGTGTCCTGATATGTTCTCGGACAGCCCATTTCACAACATCTGACCAAATGACAAAAATATCTAATTTTTTTTTTTATGCTTTTCTTGTATTATTGATATCTGCGTGTGACTGTGCTCACGTGTATTAGTGTATGTGTGATTTTTATAACTTTTCAAAAAGTCACAGATCTGACGAATAACAACAGAAGGCCGGGGAGCAAAACTTTGATCCTCGCCAGAGCGCACTTATTTTCTTTCATCATAGGTAGAACGCCCACTCGATGCGTAAATAATTCCTTCATTTGTTAAGGGTACTGAACACGCATTAAAACAATATATCAAGGTAATAATTGTCTTGATCGCGAGTGGAACGTCTGGAACAATAATAAAACATAAAATGTTGGGGAAAATTAGAAATCCACAGAAGACTGGAAACTTTTTAGTTAACTTATTCATTTGTTAACCAAAGAAAGGTTCGTGAAAGTACAATGTATATATATGTTTTAATTCATTGGAACGGCAAGGTTACAGATTTTTACAAAAGCCTATGGAATTACTAAATTTAAAACATCTGCAAAAATTTTGAATATTTTCTACCAGCACAACAGACGTGGCCACACATACGTAAGCAGTATGGCTGAAAAATATGCTGTTTTTTGACATCTCTTTTTGACAATAATGATTGATTAATTTGAACGGTATATCAACAACTCCTGATTCATTTAATACCGAAATTAAATTTTCTTGGGAGCTTTGCAACAGTAAAATATACATGTTATTCTACTTTCACAGTTGAATACCTGGTAGATTTTTTTGCATGTGCATGTTCATGTGGACATAATTACTAGCAGCTGTGATGTATATCTTATGTTACGGTTTTATTGAAGTTATATTTTGGTATACTGTTTGATTTAAGAAATCATAGGATATTAATATAGCTTAATGCCATGAAAGTTCTTTTATGTTGGTTTTCTTGTAGTTTTTCGGGTGAAGTTGCTACAGTCTATTACTATGTGACTAATGTTGGTTATTGTTTAGATATTAATATATTGCTGGTATTTTTACAATAAAGATGTATTTTTATAAGTACATAGTGTTTTGTTTTGCATTGAAAAAGTGTCCACTATTTGCCCATGGCCGGGACCCATAAAAGTGCTCCCACCTCTGATCAGTCTGTACAATACAAAGCGAATAATAATAATAATAATAATAATAATAATAATAATAATAATAATAATAATAATAATAATAATAATAACAACAACAAAACAACTAACTGTGTCTATAGATATTACACTGATTTTTATAGCACTGATTTTTAGTTGAAATTATGAAATCCATCCGGTAGATATTCGTTAGAAGACTTTTTTAATTAAATATAGACATGATTTAAAAATAAAAATGGTAAAATTTAATGACATTTTTGTGTGAAACCTTTTTAAAAAGATTTTTATTTTAATTTTGCTTTCTTTGTACACACAAGAAATCAAAGAAATAAAAATAATGATAGTTGTAATGATTTTAAAACTGAGCAAATACGAAGATAGAAATCTACCATCGTAAGAGTACAACTTTTAAAAAAATGTTATTGGGGCATTGATAATGAAATCACTAAGAAGAAGTAAATATGTGAATTCAATTCCTGTTCGCTCTAATATATCAGATTTACAATAACGCGTTCCGTAACTCATTAGATTCCTTGGCACAACGCATATATTACAACTGCAGCAGAATTGGCGTGTCTTCGGCAATATAGCCTGACAGAGTCCAACGCTCTCTAGGCTGTTTTTAGTTCAGAATTGTCTTTCTCTTAGACTGGCTGCAAACCAGAGGTATATGATCATAACTGTCCTGCTATTTTCCCAGATGAATACATACCTTCCCAAGGATAATGCACTGAACTCGAGTGGATTCGAACACGTCTATCTGATTTCTCAGTCCGAGCCGCTAAACATTACTCCACGGTGCCTTGACGAAAATATGCAAATTGGAAAATCATAATATAAAACTGTTTTGACCAAGTAAATATTTAAAGGAATAACAAAACAAGTCTTGCAGATATATCATATATTAAACAGTAGTGTATTACATGACTAGTGAATGTGTGCCGGTTGACCCAGCGTTTAATTTATTCTGCTGTTCCCCCAAGGATTTCTCTCCTACTAGTCTTATAATAGACTTTTTAGAGCGAGGACACCACAACAAAACTATAATAATGATGATAATGGTACAATTTATTGTTAAATAGTAGAGAATTATAATAGTTTAATCGTTTCGGGTATCAACAATACACTTTGAGATTTATCTCGGCTGTACCGCGTCAGAATCTATAAGCATGCAATATATTGAGCCTTATCTAAGCTGTAATGCATCAGAATGTATAATCATACAATATATACCTGATAACGAGTCCGCATTTCGAAAGTGAATCGACCAGGCCAAGTGTCAGATAGCAACTGGAATAGCAACTCTATCATATCTTCTGAGCAAAGGTTAAGATGCGTGCAGATTTCGAATGTAACCGGGTGAGAACTACGACCACTGCTTTGGAAATGAGTCTTGGGAGGCAAGCTGCATGTCGTTTAGTGGGTGATATTCATGTTTGGCATCGTTAATTCTTGGAAGACATGCAAAAGGGCGATGATGTCGAAAAGCAATCCGTGTCGGTGATGCCTCCCGTGGGGACAGATTGAAGAAATGAAGAATTAGCTGTGAGAAGCTAGCAGTCATAAGAAAATTCTTATCTCGCATGCTTACCTAGAAAGAGATAGAAATTTGAATAAAGATGGGGAAATCTTGATTGTAGAGGAATACCACTCAACACGGACGTTGAAATACAATTATTGCGTCAAGGAATATATATATATATATATATATATATATATATATATATATATATATATATATATATATATATATATATATATATATATATATGTTTTTGGTCTATGTGCTTGCTGAATAGATGTAAGGAAATAATTTTGAAAATAATAGGTTAAAAGGGGAAACAGGGAAGTTGAACAAATAGAAATAGAAAAGAGTCGATGTGTGATGAAGAATGAAGCAATTGATTTATATAGCGAAGATAAAGATGGAAGAATCCATTAACATAATGAAAACAGAAACATATGTCCGTAGAAAAAAGATAAACATACAAAGCAATGACAGGCACGAAAAATAATGATAAAAATATGAAGTGAAAATAATACATTACAAGTGAAAAAGACGTTCTAAGTGTAAGATAAACAGAAGTGTTTAATATATCGGAAAGATTCTGATGTCATGTTTAGGAAGAAAATATGAAAGACACATGTTGGTTTTGATGTTAGCATTGACCACCATTACCAGTCATTATCTAAGAATTTATTATCGATTCTTCAATTTAAAAAAGACAAAAAAAAATCAGAAATTTCCATAATTCCCATTTTGGGGCATTTTTTCATACGTTTATTTAAATTTACATAATTTTTTTTTAAAGATATGTAAGCAATGTCAAGATTAGATACCTTTTTAATTATACGTAAGGCATATATGCATTTTAGATACGTTTTACACACACACACACACACACACACACACACACACACACACACACACACACATATATATATATATATATATATATATATATATATATATATATATGAATCAACTCAACTTCAGGATTTCTTGCTCAAAAAGAGCCCAAATATGCTTTTGAACACAGACGTTTCCCGATTCTTTAAATGTATCTGTTCTGTTTCGTATCATAAGATAAACAAGGATATATTTAGGAAATGGATTAAATTCGATATATATATATATATATATATATATATATATATATATATATATATATATATATATATATATATGGGGGGTGGTTCAGTGGGTGTTTGTGTGTCTGTGTGTGCATGAATGTATGTACGTATGCATGCTCGTGGGTGTCTGTGCGCATGCCCACCATCACATATTTCGCCTGTATCCACTTATTATTATTATTATTATTATTATTATTATTATTATTATTATTTTGCTGTTGTTATTGTTTCTTAAAGGTTAAACGTATCATTATTATTATTGGGTCGACCTAGCTCGGACTTTCTTGAGACTATCATGGTAACCATAACGTTCTTGCATCAAGATCGAAAGATCATTAGAGTGTTATCCTCTGTCATTTCATAGCTTGTCACCGTAGATTGTTGTGGGCAATTAACACGTCTTACGCAATGTTTAATTCTCCGGAGTAGATTTTCACTCCCAAATTCTTGTCTTGCTCGCCAGCATTCTCCTCCGTTGCGTATTCTGCGTTTATACAGAATCACTAATATAGCGTTGTACCAAATAACAGAAAGCACATAACTTAGGGACGATCAAATTCTCTCGATGTCTAGTATTAGATCACAACTGTATGACATCTATTTCCTCCATTATGTTTGTCGTAACATTAGAAGAAATATGTGCTTCTTTTCAGGAAGATGAAATCAACTATCAACTCTTATTTAAATGGCTTAATCACCGATATGAAATATGAGGTAAGATTTTAATAGCAAAAACTGATTTTCAGAAGCTCAGTAATTTAATGATATAGCGAGTTACTATGCAATATGAAATAAATATTTTCATAGTTTTTCCTTGTTTTAACTGTCTGTAATTTCTTATCACTTATAAATCATTCTAGCTGTTTCCCGTTGATTTTTCAGGCCCTCTTAAGGAAATCCACAACTTTTCGTAAGCAGCATAATCCTCACGATAATTGTATAACTTATCGGCGTACAATTGCTTGCAATGTTGCTTTTGGTGCATATTTGTTTCGATCAAAGTCGCTTTCTTGTTTGACATCCGTCCGGGACTACTTCTTTCCACATGGAACTCTTTTAATTACTGGTCTAACCCTTCGTGTACGGATGTAAATCAGTTGAATCAAGATTCCAACAGAGCTTGGTGCCATTAAGTTCACAACAGTCCGTTGAGATCTTAAGATGTTTACCTTAAATTCAACCTTGTGCTTGTATTTGATCACATGCATTGCGTTGTTTTGTATAGCCAACGTTACCTTTTTTGTGATGGTGGTGGTGGTGGTGGTGGTGAAAGATGTCATTCCAATTTGGATCTGTACTATCTGCCTTCGTATTCTGCTGAGGTCTTGGCATTAGGTTCCATTCATGATCGTTAAATTTTACTTACACCATTCTCATTTTTATTTCCATGTTTAATGATTTCGTGTCAAAAAAATCGATTTATTCGCTCTTTAGATTTATTTATCTTGAAGCTGCTAGTCATTTTTGCAGTTTTTCCAATCAAACACCCTTTGATCCTATTTGTTTTATCCTGGTTTTTCAGAATTTCTTCTTCACATGTAATTTTTATCCATTTTGTGACATTATATCATCCTCAAGACCTTGCTTTCCTTGAAGATATTTCAATGCGCATATTTAGCTTATATTTTTGGGAAATACAGTCAAGACATTATAACGACTTTTTAACGTATAATATAACAAAATGCTTTTCTCGAAATATGCTGGAATCTTTCGTATCAGCATACCTTTTACAAAAAGGTTTAGTACTAAAATACCCAAGTTGCTAGATATTAACCAGCAAGTGGTTATAAATTTGCGCTTACGAACCAACGAACTCAAACCACAAAGAAACATTATATCCTTGTCGCGTTTCATTTAGAATTTCTTGTTTAAATTCGAGGATAAATAGGTAGCGTATTGACATATTTTTCGTTGGGAAAATGTATGGAGACGAAAAGATATTTGGTAGTTTCGTTTTGACAGAAGTGAAGATCGCATTTCCATGAAAATAGCCGTGGGTTCGGAGGTTGATTACAGTCGAATCAACAGAACGATACATCGGCCCAGGCTGATTTGCCCGTGTGGATCTAAGCACAAAACAGGAGGGAATTACATGACATCAAGTAGATATTATCGAAATGGAGATTTCTAATTTTATCATGATAAGCCCGCAAAACATGCAGTGATCAAAACTCGATAACCCAGTTGAGTGCGTGAGCGTGAAATCCGTCTTCTTATTGCAAGTGTTCTGTAAGGGTTGGTTAGGTCATGTTAACGACAAACAGATACGAAATGTAATTGCATCTCATCTTCTCAACATATATCCTCTGTGTAAACAACATTGTCGGTGTGCATATACTGTTTATACGCGATCATATATATTTCTGTTTAAACGTTATAAATGATGTAACATTGAACTGATCTCAACTCTAATTCCAGCAAACGAAATACGCCAGAATTTTGTCAAATAAATCTGAATGACTAAGCAGATCACACACGTTCTCGACTTTATAATCGAAATACAGGAATATAAAAAGATTTGAACAATTTATTAATAACATCGATCGTAATGTACAATTCCTCAATGACATATTGGAAATTTATAATAAAAATGTTAAAAAGAACATACCGTTGGAATTTATTGAAATCTATTTGTATGAACTTCTTCTTCCTATTTGTGTTTATATATATATATATATATATATATATATATATATATATATATATATAACCGAATGGGTAAATATTGGTATGTATTCGCGCTCGTATACGATACATATTGCTTCGGCATGAAATTTTGAGTTCTAGAATTAATATAAGATATCATATATATATATATATATATATATATATATATATATATATATATATATATATATATATATATATATATATATATGGGGTGAGAGAGATTATCTGGTAAACGTATGAAGGATGAAAAAAAGACTGTTTCCATTCGGTGTTAAGATCAGTGTCAACTTTTATATATAGGCTCTCTATCACTGTCACTGGGCTCTACCCACATACGCACACAAATTCACACACACACGCATATATATATATATATATATATATATATATATATATATATATATATATATATATATATATATTATTTATGATGGAAATTAAGACTACATTAGGTTCTTTGTAAATTTTGTTTCAATTTACATCTATTTTTCAAATCAGTCATTGTCATTGACTGGTTTGAAAAATTCTTATAAATTTTTCTTAATTACTATTGTATAAAAAAGTAAGTTTATCTACTTAATTAAAACATTGAGCTCTCTGTATGAATCAGTTTTAATATTTAATATTTTATATTAGTAGGATTCACTTGAATATATATATATATATATATATATATATATATATATATATATATATATATATATATATATATATGTATGTATGTATGTATATGTTCTTGTTGTGTATGTGTTTTAGAAAATAGGTTATAAGAACCCAACAAAGTGCTCAAGAAATATGACAAATGGAAACCACTGCAGCTTCATTGACACTAGATTTGAGTATGTGTTTTGCCATTTTAGGCTTGATCAGATCAAGAAAGAAAAAAAAAGTCAGGGGTGTGTATGTGTATTTATTTCTGTATATTCCTAAATAAAAATAAGTAGTACTTCTTTTCCACTAGGCTGTTTTTTTCTGGAGATGAAAGAAAAGAATAACAATGATTAACTTTTTTAAAATGCCGTTAATATGTATCTTTTCTTCATAATCCTTAGGAAATCCGTCGGAAATTATTTATGCAATTTCTCATATATATATATATATATATATATATATATATATATATACGTATGTATGTATATACAAATATTATTGAGAGATAGATTGAGAGTCAGAGTGAAAAATCAGAAACATCGACAGATTGATATGAATTAACAAATTACTATAAATTTAAATTTAATGACGCTTATTAAAAGCAATAGATATATAAAGAGTATCTTCACAATTCTACTAGTTAAACGGAATCTATACAGTATTTCGGTTTGCCTAAATATGACAAATTCAACACAGAGATGTGAGGAAAGAAGTGTTCATAAGAGCTATCAGAGAATTTCTCTATTTCCGACTAGTAAGGCGTGGCATTTAATGCGAGATTTACTCAAATCGCCCTCTGATCATGCCACTGTCGCTCATTAGACGAACAGTTTATCCGGTCTTGTTTTCGCCCAAGGCTTTTCGATATAGAAATCTACTTGATTCAAATAGCGCCATTACCCTGTCCTCGTCATTTACATTTAAGCTTATTCCACACAAAGCTTTACTTTCATTATTATTATTAGTAGTAGTAGTAGTATTTTATTTCCTTTGATTTCTGATGGGTACACATTTCTTTCCGGGTCCCGCCTTGGGACCTAAGTTTAGAAATGGCATCATGACATTTTCTACTGGAAGAAAAACAAACATATTTTACATTGACAAAGCCCTTCGTATGATTTGGGCTCTACTCGTGAGAACAATTTTTGTATTTCTTTAAGGCATGGGCTTCAGGAATCCATTCAATTAGTCTACTGGAATCTTTTCCAACCAATCCTAAGGGTTCCAACTACAACGGGGATTGTTGATGTTCTCATTTATTATTATTATTATTATTATTAATAATAATAATAATAATAATAATAATAATAATAATAATGATAATGATAATAATGACACTGGTTATCATTAGGGGCTCGTGCTGCGTGTAATTGTGCCTTCCATGCTTCAGCAACATCAAAATATACAATTGTCTTTTTTTAAGATTTCATATATATTCTTTTCAAAGATTAAGATTATTTTCTTAGCTTTAATTTAAAACTGAAATAGCGTTTATGACCAAGTTTATCGCAAAAACTCAAGACAATTGTATATTTTGATGTTGCTGAAGCTTGGAAGGCACAATTACACGCATCACGAGCCCCTAATGATAACCAGTGTCACTCGTTTTGATCTATTCGGAAGGTAAAACATGGTTGCAACCTTTACTTTGATAACTCAATGGTGAAAATAAATATTTAAAGGCGTTGAATGAGTTCAAACTAATAGCTTACAAAATAAATTCAGTTATAACTACACATTTGTTCTAGAACAAACATACAATGACTCATCAATTTCTCAATAAGTTAATTTCATTCAGAAGCGTTGTGTTTGTTTTGCTTATTAAAGATCGATGATGTTGTTGCTTTTATGGTGTTATTTCCACAGCCACCGGGTTTCTGCGTTGAGTTGTCTTTATTAAATTTGCATTGTTCATTTAGGGTACGAGAGAGACTCTTTTATTCAGGATGCATACGATTTGCCCTCCTGAAATAATTTCTTATTTATTTGTATAGATATTCTTAATTATTCAAAATGGCTACCAAATGCCGACATGAAAAGCATAATTTCTAACTTTAGAATCGTCTACACTTCTGAAGATCTAGTATATATTAATCTGTAGTAAACGATGTTAAATGGTGTACTATTGCCCATCTGTCAGCAGATATCATACTTAATCATGGTTAAAAACAGTATAATTCTGCCAGTTAAATCCTGAATTTAATGTTGAGAGAAACAGATTTCTAGAGTGAGATTTTGATATATTTTTCTTGTTCATGTTTGAAAAACATGAAGGTAAGATCATGCAAATCATGACAATCTTGATCAACCCATAGTGTAACTCTCACCCTGAAGTGGAAGCCTATTATAAATTTCTCCGTTTCACTGGGACTGAAGGTCTTTACAGTTTCCGTTTCGGGTATAAAATAGTTCCTTGCTGAAGAGGGCTTAAAAATGCTTCCTTTATACCTTTGTAAGAATCTCAGCTTATTTCATTGTAGTAAGCGTAAGATTAATTTCATTTGGATTATATTCTCATTTTCATTTATTTTTGTCTGTAATCTGAATTTTGTTACCAACAAATGAAAAAAGAATATGTTCAAATATTACAATATTTCATTTACCGAAATGTAATCTTTAATTTTAGTTTATTAATTATCTTTTTAAGCTAAGGTGGAAGTGTCACTAGCTCACAAGGTGTTACAGATTGTGGGAACAAGTGTAAAGCTATCAGGGAAGCAAGTTCAGGGAAGAGAGTTCCATAGACGTGAAGTGCGTGACATGAAGCTATTGGACTAGAAGTGACGGCTACATTTAACTGTTTCGACAGTGAAAATAACGGACTGAGACGCCAACCAAATAGCACGTTTAAATTCATGCAGTTTGGGAACCAGCGATTTAGCTCATCGAAACATTTATCGTGAAAGTATTTGTAGAAAATACAAATGAAATTGACGGCACGTCTGTGTGAGAGCGAGTGTAATCGAGATGACAGATCAGGGCCAATCGCATTGCATATCTATCTTTGGATTTTGTCGAGGAGTTTAAAACAGTGGGGGCTCCAGACCAAATGTGGCAGTAGTATTCTATGCAAGGGCGAATGTTTGAGTTATAGATTTGAATGATGGACTCGGGCGGGAAAAGATTTCTGGCGTGGCACAGAGTATCAATAGCTGTTTTTGAAGCTCTAGAAAACAGTGTTTCTCAAACTTTGTTTTAGCAACGGGTTACTTCGGAGCAAATGGAAATACCACAGCACACTTAGCAAAATGAGCAATTTCAATAAAATACACCCAAAAATATGAACTTATTTTATTTCAGTTTTTATATTCAACGATTTCTGCTGCTTATTAAGAGTGAAACCTGTGACTGGTGTTTTTTTTTTTTGTTTTTTTTTTGTTTTTTTTTTAGATTTCTTCACTATTTCGCGGTATACTTGAAGGGATCGTTCAGCACAAAAATGTGTCGCGGCATGGTTGTTGAAAATCACTGGTTAAAGACATTTTCCTACGCTTGGGAAATCACTATATCGGGTCATTCGGCGTTCACTTGAAAATACTTGTGATTGAGTGCGTTATTATTACTACTATTATTCACACTACAATTAATATTACTACTACTAATAATAAAAATACTACAACTAACAATGGTAATAATATTAATCCTATTTCTATTCATTTTATCCAAGCAAGGCAATTAGAGTCGTTATTATGTGAGTGGCTACTGAGAAAGAAAGATACCATGACGGGAATACTACTCAAGGAAACCGGAGTTGATGATTGACACTTCATTTTATTTTTTGAAGGACGTAGTTGACCTGAAGTAAGGAACCGCTGATTTGAAATTATTCTTGGTAGCTAATGCCTTAAAGAAATGCACAAAATTTTAACTGCAGCCCACATATGACAAAGGAATTTATGTGTGTAAATGTCTAGGATGTTTGTTTGTGTTTTTTTTTTTTTTTTACAACAATGATGATTGGAAAATGTCATGAAGCCATTTTTTGAATTTAGGTTTCTGGTTGGGACCCGGAAGGAAATGTGTATATAACATAAATCAAATTAAATAATAATAATAATAACAATAACAGATTAAACCGAATTGTTTTACGAATAACAGAAAATACAATACAAGATATTAAAGAAGAAATCATGGGGCATATAACTTAGACACAAAATATCGAAAAGCAGGAATTCCCAAAATTACAACGAAGAAAGCCTAACCTCAGAACTATTAAACAATACAATGCAGCACTCAACTTCATTCTGGGTGAAGCAGACCCACATATAAGACTCAACGAAGTAACATATACATCGACAATAGCAACAACTAAACAATAAACATCGAAGTAAAAGAAATCTGTCTTACAGACATGAAGATACACCTTAGAAAAGAAAAGTAGAGAAAGAAATTCAACAACATCGGCTGAAACGGGAGACTTTATTCTTGTAACGCAAGACCAGTTTTCCACTAGGAATTTTCAGGCAAATTTCTTACATAATAATGTGGGTGAAAACTTCCGGTTCTGTGCAAATATCATTAAACCATACATGGAAACAAATGATGAAATGTAGCCATAAAAACTCACTACTAGTGGCCTTAGGTCTTCCCGCAGACTTGGTAGTTAGTATGACTATAACAGATATCGAAATATAATGAAGATGATAATAATATTAATAATAATAATAAAAATAATACATCGACAAAGTCTCAGGTCTAATAGATAAGCGCGTATAACGCTATTGTAAACATTATGATCTTGTTGAGGGCTACACATTATATTCTATGTCAAGGGTCCGTATATTTTCAATTCAGAATGTATCGCCTAAACTTGTTGCTAAAGAGACCGGTATGCCATTCTGTAGTAGTTCAAATCTGTAGTTTATCGAGAGAAAACTGTTAGATTCTTATCATTTCTAAGATCATTTCTGTGAAAGTAAGCTTAAATTCGAAGTCGGTCGGTGATTTCACGTTCTGATCCACTAAACTTAACACAACATTGATATCCTGAATGCTTGTGTTTAAAAGGGAAAACTTAATCCAACAGAAAAAAAATATATTGTAATTTGAAACTATTTAAACTCTAAGCGAACATTACATATAAAAAAACAAAAAAATGCAAAAAAAATAAATAAATAAAATAAACATCTGACAATACATCGGCTGATATGTTAGTGTAAAACAAATTTAAAGAAAATATTGCAGCATGCGCAGGCCAGGGTCAGAATGCTCAGCTAAAGGGCGGAGTTTTCCGTGGGTGGGGTATTCTGACAGTGATCGATTTCTTTTGTCTGGATTTTTAATATAAGTTCAAAACTGCACGAATTCAATAGAGGTCCTGAAGAACTCTGAAGTGTCGATATGCCTTCCACACCCAGGTGTGTTACTAGCTAAGACCACACGCGAAAGGACGCTGAGCTAACGTGCGACATGCTTTCCTGTGTCGTCAGTCCTACTGCCTCTTAGAATCCAAACTGCACTCTGAATTAAACGAATACAAAAAGAAATAACCCATTTCGTTGATACTGTTTTATGCTGTAGCGAGGGCATCAAGGCACGACACAGAACGCAGCAAGAAGTATGTTTCGAAAAAGGGTTTGGAATGGTACCTAACGTTGTCACTCTCGTTCAGAGTTATACGACAATGGATATATTTTTAAATGCATCAGAATGATTTTTAAGCCCAGAGTAAAGTATGAATAAATTGAACAAATCTATATATGAGAAAAAAATTTCGTCAAAGTTTAAATGATTCAACATGAGGGATTACCTCTTGAAACTGCTTTTACTATCCTCCCCACAATGATAAAACTTTATTGTTATTTTTTGTATTTTAATAAAAGCTAAACATATTTAACTAGATTTATTTATTCACTTTTCCTCTCGGTAAATGTCGTAAAAGAATTAAATATTATTTATTTTATTAGATTGAATTTTTGTAAGCATAATTTCATATTTATAAGTTTATGAAAATATATTGAACAAACTATAATAAAATATTGTTAATTTACCGTATTATATATATGGTAATAAAATAATAAGTATTGAAATGTTTTTTTTATTCATAAATCTATAGAAACGTAAGTGAATTATTGGAACAACTAAATTTGAATAACGACATAACTACAAGTAAGTGTGAACATATTTTGAAAAAATAATTTTCTTAGGATTTCCTACATTAGCGTACACTGCATAAATGCACTGAAATAGTTTGCGAACGTCTGGATTTATAATTTTTTTCTAGAGAATTGACGAAAAACATTTAAACCGATTTATTTATTAGATCGTTTATGTTCAAGTACCGTGTTTAATGCTTTTTTCTTGTCAGTCCACTGGTATTTTCTTTTTTATTAAAAGTTAAAAAATGACTTTTGTAAAAGAATAAATGTTGTCGCTAATGTATACACTTATAGCGGGGAAATATATTTTTGATAGATTGATTTCGTTTAGCGGCATATCAAGGTGTATGGGTTATTTTAACCTGAAATCTAAATATCTTGAAACAAATATTTTATGGATTAAACAACAGATAAAATGTATTGTTGGTTACTTTGATATAAAAAGTGTTGTTGATAATTCTGCTTTAAAAAATTATTCTTGGTAATTTTGCTATGAATATGTTTCGTTGATAATTTATTTTATATAAAAAATGTATTGCTGGTATGTCTACTATACATATGTATTTTTATATACTCATAGTTTTTTTTTTGTTTTTTTTGAAAGATCACTATTTAACCAAAGCTTGGTCCTAAACAGATTATGGTGAATCTGGAAACAAAATCAATTGAGAGATGGTCCCCCAGAACTTCAAACTTCCAATCTCCCGATTAGGAGCCTTGCTGCCGGATTTAGTTTATCATCCTACCTAGGGCTACTTCAGATTCGTAATCAGAACCACTTAATCCCTGAAGGGACACAGCACATAAAACAAGAAGTACCACCAAATACCCGTTTTTGGACGAACTCGAGATCGATCGATCGAACAAGGTACTTAAGGAATAGTCATTCACTTCTGTTATATACCTATACTTAAATTATAATTTGACGTAAATATTTAATTTGCATGTAGAAACCAGTTGTCATTTAAGAGTTCAAGAGAGTTTTAATTAGCTTTGTTCTAGTAAAAATAATGTTTTTTCTAGTCTCAGTCTTATATCATGTGAAGTCATAGTAAGTCACTGAAAGTTGATCTCCTTTCATTTCTTTAATACCAACAATAATCCAAGGGAATCCAGAGAACATAGAATCAAGTACTTGTGCAATAGAGACGTTGATTATTTACTCTTAATCGGCAAGCAGAAAACGAATGAAGAACGCTCTAAAATGCTAATGTTAGTA
The DNA here is from genome assembly GCA_903632075.3 of Acanthosepion pharaonis. Classification (NCBI taxonomy): domain Eukaryota; kingdom Metazoa; phylum Mollusca; class Cephalopoda; order Sepiida; family Sepiidae; genus Acanthosepion; species Acanthosepion pharaonis. The sequence goes on along the minus strand of CAHIKZ030000987.1, from coordinate 563,935 downwards.
ACGCTTGAAAAGAATTCAACGCTAATTATTTCATGAGCAAAATAATTATTTATTCATGTTTGGGTCACATCAAATAATATTGGTAGAGGGTGTGCATTTCGTGGGCTCCCTTCGTATTTTCAATTTTCTTCTCGCAATGATATGAAAGTCTCTCCGCTTACATTGTGAGTGGTGAGTTTATATAACTTCCTCTCCTTCATAACCATAACACTGTGTATATATTAACTTCAGATGGGTTGATGTCATAATTTTCCCGCAAGACACACCGCTATTATTCCCTTTATGGTTGACGACGTGGATCTCTTTTAAAGTTTACAAGTGAAACATAGTCTAAAACTCATATTAGTATCGCACGGTGGAGTAATGGTTAGCGCCTCAGATTGAGGAATCGGTGAGCTGAGTTCGAATTCCAGTTGAATCTATTATGTTCACTTATGTGCTAATATCCATGGGAAAGGTATGAATCCTCTTCTTCTCTCCCCAACTATGGGTAAATAGCAGGACAGACAGGGTTCTATAGCCTTGGATAGCAATTGGTCTACTGCAGAAAGAAATAGCAACCTACTGCGGGGAAAAACTCAGTCATGTATCGAAAGATACATGATAGCCTAAGCGGGTATCTCGCATGGACCATAAGTGAGTATATTCAGGACATATTGGAATTACCATTTTTATTTTTAAGCATTTCAGCCCAAAAAAGTTGGGAGTGCCACTAGAACGCAAGGGTTTACAGAGGATTGAGAACAAGAGTAAAGAGGCGTGAAAAAGTAGAGCAGGACGGGGAATAGATCAAGGCATATGTAAATGTCGAATGACATTGCATTTGAATAATTGAAGATTATAGCTATCAGGGAAGCAAGTAAGAGGAAGGGAGTTTCACAGACGTGAAGTGCGAGACATGAACCTATTCAAGTAGAAGAGATGGCTACATTTAACCGTTTCGACAGTGAAAGGCTGGGACTGAGATACCGACCTAGTGGCAAGTCTAACTTCCTGCAGTTTGGGATCTAGCGATGTCGGTGCATTTACCGTGAAAGCATTTCTAGAAAAGACAGAGGGAGGCGACGGCACGTCTGTGAGAGATCGAGTGTAAAAGAGATGCCAGATCAGGGCCAACCACATTGCATATCCTTCTCTGCATTTTGTCGAGGACCCTTAGACGAACGGCGGGGGCTTCAAACTATATTAACTGCTCTTTGATCAATTGTTTCTGATAGTCATTAAATTTGATTCAGTTATTTCATAGAGTAAACGCAGACTGTAATATGCGCTTTACACCGGAAATATTCCGTCTTCGTTTTGAAAGAGAAAAATGTCCACAAAATATTATTCTCTTATTTTTAATCGTTTTCTTTTGAAAAAAAAAAACTAAATTTTCAAAACAACGCCTAAACACTAACCGATCAACAAGGAGGATAACCAGAATAATTTTGTATGTGTTCCTTGGAAAATTACTATCTGGAATTCGTACAAATCTCGTTATATTTACGTCATATGACAACAGCTGTGCAATTTACTTCATTGTTCATTTGATTTATAGAGTGTTCTTTTGTAAGTTTAAAACGCCTTGTTCCTGATTTTTATATCCGAGTTTGTTTTTAAACACGCCAATTATGATTCTCTTTGAATTATTGAATTTTTCTTCTGTATATTATAAGTGTATATTTTAAAAAACACTCAAAAGCTGTTTGCTATTAAACTAAATCCGTTTAACTTAAAATGGCACAACGATATACTTGTTTTTCAAGTCAAAATCGCTTCATTTCGAATAACAGCATTCCTCATGAAAATGATAAAATAGGTCGAGGCACTTTCAAAATGTTATGAATAATGTATAAGTAGCAAGGCAGGGAAATACAAAATGTTTCTTGTCGAGTGATGCGAACCAATTTGCATTTTTTAAATTTATATTATTTATAATATTCGGACAGTTATCCACATTTTCATTGCCATATTCACAAGATTTCGGCCGTTGTAGTCTCCGGAGTTCTTCAGGTGATTGAAATTTCGAACCGATACCTTTATTTCGTAAACCGCTGTAGATTGAAGGGAAATAACTGAGGCATCCAAAAGATGTATGGCACGTGGAACTAGAACAATCTATATCGGTGGAGGAAATAAAGGGTTTGGTACGAACTTTCAGTCACCTGAAGAAGATCGGAGCGTTCAACGGCCGAAACAATGTGAATATGTCAAGGATAATGAGGATAACAGTCTGAATAATGTAAATAAACATAATACCTCATTTCGGTGATATAGAAAGATATTTTCTTTTTTCGGGACTGAAATATATGCTAATCCAAAAATACTTTCGAAAATAGTATTTTTTTCTTAATGGAACCAACCCAGTAAATCTTGGCTTTCATATTGCATACACAGTCGGTTTAACACTCAAGTATAAAAAACATCATTTTAATAGATTTTCTAAATGATTCAACAAATATTAAAATTCTTGGAAAATATCAAGTTAAGGAACATATTTTAATATTCCACACAGTATAACCAGTATTGTAATCCAGTCATTAGCAACCTTGTCAAAAACCCACATTTCGTCAATTTTAACCATATTTCATTTTTATGCAATCATTCAACTCCCTTATAGATTTCTTTACCCCTGTGACGTTTGTAGTTTTAATCAATGTTTCGTACAACCACACTGACGTACTACTTTCAGTGGTACACCAACTGCCTGAATTTATGTGTGCTACTAGTTTGGCATCTCGGTCCCACCATTTCATTCTAAAAACTGTTGAATGTAAACGCCTCTTCTACTCCAACAGGTTTTTCTCTCGCACTTCCCGACATTAGAACTCACTTCCTCCTACTTGATTCCATGGTAGCTATAATCTTCAAATATTCAGATGTAATATCAATCGACATCTTCTGATACCTTGATCCCGCTCCCCGTCCTTCTCTATATACTTTCCTCAAATACCCCTCTTTACTCTTGCTCTCACTCTCTGTAACACCTTACGAACACAATAGCCCAATGGAATCCAAAGAACTTAGAATCAAGTACGTTTGCTAAGTGTACAATAGAGCATTATTCAGTCCTAATCGCCAAGCAGAAAACGAATGAAGAACACTTTGAAATGCTAATGTTAGTAACGCTTGATAAGAATTCCAAACTAATTTTTTTCATAGGCAAATAATTATTTGTTCAAGCTAGTGGCACTCCCGCTTTGTTTGGGTGAAATGCTTAAAAAAATCTGTTGAAATGACATGCTATTAACGTGAGGTTAACTATTCCCGGCAAACAATTTAATAATTAATACAATTTTGTCAAACCAAGCTTTCTAAATAAATATATCTCTAATAAATCATTTAGAAGCAGTTCTTAGACGTGCAACGTTTATAAAATGTGTTCCATACAAAATTACGAAAATGAACATAATACAAATTTCTTGAGTTTTATTTCACTATTTTGTTGAATAGATCCTAAATGCCTTCTCGATAAAAGGTCGTATCAAATGCACAGGGGGTATCTTATAAAGCATCTAAACAGTAGAAATATTGGCTAGATAAAAAAAAATCATATTCAACTACATCTGGTGGGGAGAATGTTTTCATGTGTACATAAGGTGATTAAAAACAATTTATTATAATTTGTTGAAGATTCAACTAACCGGCAATGAGCTAACTCTACAATGAACAATTCTTTCGATTGAATGAGGAATGTGAATAAAAAAAAGCAATTGTTTCTGTTAAAATGGTCCCTTTCTGGCACTTGGTCTCTATCACGGCCAACTTCAGTTGTCTGTTTAAAGAAAGAAATGGATAGAAAACTTCTTTACATATATGTACGTATTTTTTAATTCCGGTCACATACAGACTATGACATTTCTCGATATATTCATAATATTGAATTTATCTGGTTTCGAATAATTTCATGCTCATGAAAAATTCTCCTGAAAAAAGAGGAATCAAAATCGTTCTGACACGGTTGAAACTTAAATTTGAATAATGATATTATGGAATTAAAATAAAATGTTTTAGTCAAAATTCTAAAATTGTTACATATATATATATATATATATATATATATATATATATATATATATGTGTGTGTGTGTGTGTGTGTGTGTGTGTGTGTGTGTGTGTGTGTGTGTGTGTGTGTTTATGTGTGTGTGTGTGTGTGTGAGAAAGAGCGCGAATAAAATATTTTATGTCATAATTAATAAAATTATTTCTCTTGGAACTGGGGAGTAAGTATTGTGAACTTCAATATATAAAAATACATGTGACTATGTCACTGTGTGCGCACTTGTGGGCACACGCGTATCTGTGTTTTCTATTCTAAACGTAAGATGAATATAAATCTTAACACAGGCGTATAACTAAAATCCATGAAAATCGTTAGCACTATGAATCAACAAGGTACAAGACAATTCAGCCTTTTTGTGCATACAAGAAATATATAATAAAAAATAATCTGTAACGAAAGTCCCTTATATTTCTTGTTTAAGAGAATATCTATTAAACAGGGATTGCTGTCTAGATGTAAAAAATATAATGGCCTACCACATCGTTTGCCTCACGTGGCATGATTAGCTTATTGACGTCATTACGCTGAAAACTGTGACAAAAACTTCGTGATTACGTAATAACACGAGCATTCGGTCAAAGACATTTGACTGGATTAACAGAAGCATCGACAATATATTTTATACAATTCCACTCACACATCATGGATAAATCGACTTGTAGATATATATATATATATATATATATATATATATATATATATATCAAAGGTAACAAATCCGTTGGTATATAATCCAAGAGGATCCTAGTAATATAAAATATTACAACTGATTCACAAAAAAAGAGCACAATGTATTTAATATTACAGACGAAATATTTAATAAAATCAAAAATCGCCTCATATAGCAAATGGCCTATGCCGACAGACTGGTATCCAATACACACACACACACACACACACACACACACACACACACACACACACACACATATATATATATATATATATATATATATATATATATATATATATATGAGATGAGTTATTGTAACTGTTTACACTATTCGGAAAATTGAACTTATTTTTATTCTCATATTGACAAGGTTTCGACCATTGTACGTCCCTGCCTTCTTCATGTCATAACCGTTAGAATTACAAACCAAACACTTTATTTCGTTCAACGGGTTAGTTTGTTCTAGTCCAGCGTGGTATGATTTTTTCTGAATATCTAAATTTAGGTTATTTAGTCACTGAAATCTCTCTGTTTTTCTTCACTTCTGCTGTGGGTAAACTTTTTCTGTCAAGTAATTTTTGTATCATTTACCCAAGAGTTTTATCCACTGGGCCATGTCTCTTTAAAAATAAAAGATTGGTAAAAGTAAAAAGAATCTAAACACTAGTATATATATATATATATATATATATATATATATATATATATATATATATATATAATGCACACAAAAGTCCACACACGCAAAATACCTTTTTTTAAGTACACTTGTAAGCCCACAGATATGCGCAAACTCTCAAAAATATACAGAATTGTATTCATTTATTTTTACTAATATTCACTCAATACAAGGCCCAAGAGCCACTTAAGTCAGAGCATTACTTTGTGGAATTATATTAGCTTAGTAGGAAATAACAGGTCCTAGGTGTGTAGAACTGAAGTTGTCTAGAAGGAACCGGAAACCAAGTCCTAAACAGAAAACAAATGATAAACCTCTGCTCATGTTTAAAAATCTGCGCAACATTTTAAACTGGTCAAGATGTGTATCTACAAACATGTGTAATTTACATTCAGAAATTATCAAATTAAATGCAATAATATATTAACCAAGAATTTTAAACAAAATGGGTTTCTTATTTTGATATTGAAAGTGCTTTTAATTACTGTCCTTGTGCCACTCATATTAGATTGCAATACTTGACATTAGTTTCTTTTAGATATTTCAAAACATTACTTGGATATAATACACGTCAAACCGTGGAACACAATCTAACGTTATACATAAGTGATCGATATTTAAGGTCTCAGATCACAGCTTGAATACCGATTTTATTTCGTTAAATCTGACAAGCTAAGAGACATGGCTGCCATATCATTCTAGGTAGGAAGCAAATGATGCTATCTCTGATATTCACGGCTATAATTCGTTGAACCCTAACCTCATCGGTCCTGAAACCTCAGCTCCAGCCTGTGATCTTGACCTTCGGTTAGGATGATACGATCGGAATGTGGTCAGTCTGCTTGACCATCGTTCCATATTCATGCACTTCTCTTCTTGTCTGAAGTATCTGGTGGGAGAATGGGTTAGTGTCATCCGGCGTAAAATTCAAAGTGTATTCCAGTCATAAAACCGAAAATGCGAAACAGGGTTACGTGTACTACGTAATCAACACACTCAGATCAGATATACAAGCATAGCTGAAGCTCACTATCTTCACTCTTTCCGATGTGTGGTTAAATGAGTAGAGATTAAACTGCTTCGTGCGGTCAGCGAAAGATTTGAATCCTGAGTCAAGTGTTACGAGGATTCCATTCATACTTGTCTGGTTTGACGCATCAACTTCCAATAAAACGTATTAGTTTTCCGTAATTCGGATTTCAAGAGATACGAATCATTGAAGGAAACTTATTTATTTGATCTCCGAACTACGCTTAAATTCGTAGAATTTGTAATGATTCATTGGCGATGATCGGGAAATAAATCGCTTCTCGTTACGTTAACTATATTTTGCATCAAAAAATATTTTACGTAAGTTTACTGAATTTTATTAAAAACTTTTTTCTAATTATGAACACGTAAACGTTGTGGGTCTATTCAAAACGTTTTTTTTTTTATATTTATACACAATAAAATTAATTTTAGGCCTATACAAAATATATTTCATTTTCTTCACAGCAGTTATTGATTACTATAAGATTTATCAGAAAGTAGTCTGTTTCTTGGATTTATGCGGAAATAACCAGTAAAAAACAATTCATATGTTTCTCCCTTCAACTATGGGTTAAATATCAGGCAAGACAGAATGCTTATAAACAAACGACTTTTATTAATAACCGTTGAGAATGAAATAGAATCTCTCTTGAAAATTTATATCAGTTCACTAATATTAAATAAAACCAATATCCGTAGAATCATAATAATGTCATGAAACGTCATGATATTTAAAACAGCAGGATAGACTTCGTCATCTAGATTTTGATGACACCGTAAAGGAAAAGCATTACTCTCAATTAAATGTATTAGATAAAGCAAAGAGAAACCACTCCACGCTCTTTAGTTCGATTCTTAAATAATAAATATAAGACACTTGTGGAAACCATGATCAACAATTTTCTGAAGGTTTTTTTTTCCAGAATCGTAAAGGCGATAAATTTAAATCTTCTGTTACAACATTCTTCTCCAATTATTGACAGTAACCCATAAAAAAACAAAAAAATATGATTTCTTTTCTTCGAATATATTTTTGAATAGTTATGCAAAAAATACAAAAATATTTTATTCAATTATAATTTCCTCATTAGTTACGAATACATAGTTCCACATATAAGACAGTTGATCGTTACATTTTGCATATAGATTTTGATGTAAAATTGTTTTTGTTTTTTTGTTTTTTTTGACAAATGTTTCGCAATCAAATCTAGAAAATGTAATAATCGATTGGTTCTAGGTTAGATTAATAATACAAGCGGGTAAAACAGACCAAGTGTATTCCCAAATTCCTCCCAGTTTTGTTCTTTTTGTAATCCGCATTTTGTTGTTATAGAGGAGAGAAACCTTTTTCTTTAATCCGATCTGTGCATTGACACTACTGTGATGTTTTTCTCTCTACTAACCCAAGGCCAAGCGCAGCAAGAATAAAATAGTACACATTTTCAAAAACTTAGTTGGTCTAGTCCAATCCATCTGGTATATTCACTTTACCTTGTAACAAACGATGAATAAATTTTATCGGGTTGCAGGAAAATGATTTACCATGGAAAAACGAGGGAGCATAAACAAGTCTGTTGAAACGTTTTTCAAAACACACCTGCAGAATTTTATTCAAAATGTATTGAAAGTGAGAACAGATATTGCATATATGCGTGAATAGTGTCATATCTGGTTCTAAAATATCAGTAACTAGCAGCCATATATATATATATATATATATATATATTTATTTTTATAAAAAAATTTATAACATACTTATGTTATAAATTTTTTATAAAATAATTATATCTACTCTACTTTGTATTGAGCACTCTTTTAAGAATAGTAATTGTTGGTTATTGGAATTCATTCCGTGTATACCAATTATATACTTTGATATATATATATATATATATATATATATATATATATATATATATATATATATATATATATATATATATATATATGCAACCATGCCCAGCTGGCCGACCTGAAAAAACAACATGCAATCATATGTAACAGAGTCTATCTACCTCAATTACTTTAAATTTTGAATTAATGCAGTTACTGATATAACAGAAGTAGTCTGTATTTATTCAATCGAAGTTAGTCGAGGACATGAAAAGGTAAAACAAGTAACATGAAGAACCACTCTAGATCACAATTATCTTGAAGTTTTTGAAATTCAATTTGTCAGTTTACTAGGAGGGATTTAATAGAGAATACATTTATAAAAATAATTGTTAAGCTTGATGAATATTGGTTGATAGCTCAACGTCAATTATGAAAGAAACCAATAAAAATCGCCATTATTTGCCATTTACGCGGGTTTTCACAATATGAGTTGACTAAATTATAAAGTTAAATGACTATTACACAATCAACATATGGTTTGCTACAACGGAGTGAATTTTGTGTTAGATTTCTTGAAAATTGAGGGAGATTTTATTTTAAAATTTGTGTTGAAACTGATTTGTGTTGAAATCGATTTTTCGTTATTTGCGTGTTTTCGCTAAACGCACTGGCGTAGGAATGAAAATGAGGTTTCGTTCAGCTCATCATGATGTATGTAACCTACATACAAGACTTGAACTAAGTCCGAGGAAACAAGCTGAATTTATCGGTTTTTGATCGGCTTTATTGATTATTGACATTTTTTTTTAAATTATCGATTTACATTGTACAATGTATGTGCAATGTTTGGTAAAATCGGTTGGATGGATCTCGCGTGAAAAGGTATCACATAGACAGACAGACAAACAGAAACAGCGACTGACACACAGACACTTAGACACCCTCTGTTTTATATATAGATAGATAAGTCAACAGATTTTGTAATTGCTGCTGAATGATGGTGTAAACAATGATGCCATATTTCATTGATTTGCTTACTAATGTTTTCTAAACCACTGTAGGTTAAGTAAAACCAGAAAATATTTTTAGATTGTTAGAAATTTTTTACATAATGATGGTTTAGTGTTACAAGTCTTATTAATTAACACATATATGCAGGGTAGAAGTAGCCAAATCATATCTTTCCCAAGGGTATTTGCGCGTGAGCGAATATAACGAACTCAACTAGAGTTAGAACTCGTCTCTTCGATTAACAATGCCTAGACACTATCCCTTACACCACCCGCACATCCAGCATGCAGCGCCAATTATTCCCCATATTTTGTTAGATACTGAATTTAATTATTATGTTTTAAGATGTGTGTTTATATATTACAATTAATATATCGATATAACCTTTTTCTAACAATCGATGTATTACTTAACAGCAATAGGATATCAATCAGCACATTATGGTCAGCATATTCATATATGAATTCTAGTTCAACTATAGCGTAAAAATCATCTTTTTTATAAAATTTCTGATAACGTTTCTGCGTCCTAAAATATATTATTCTGTGGTTATATTAATGACTATTGTGGCATTAATTTATTATTTAAAATATTTTAATTATACGGTGTGCGTAAAGCATTTGAGGACATGCGACTATTTACCTACAGTTATGTGATAAACAATGTTCTTTTATCTTTTCAGGGCATCAATGTCGGACTATCAGCTAACACATGATACGAAACAGCATGCTGAAATTGTCGCCATTCAAGCAACATACAGCGTTGTCGAGTTTGCAATTTTTCTTTTTTTTATGCACAAATTTCCTAAGAAGTTGCAACCCTCCAGCTGCGATATTTCGCCTGTAGCGAAGCATAAATAACATACACGGCTTTCGCATAGTGTCAGGCCACCAAAATTTGTACATCGGGTATAAAACATTATGGATGCGAATCCCAGAAAACCAATGAGGGTCATTGCCAGTTATCTCTAGGTGTCTGGCGGCAACACACAGAATATTTGTCATGAGGACATTTAATGTAATTCCTATACGATGATGAAAGTGCAGCTCATATCGTAACACACAGATAAGAACAACGACTGAGCCGAACAAAACTGTTACTGAACAAGTTGTAACATGTTTATGTGCAGATACTTTTGATGACCAGCATGCTATTCAGACCAATTTTCCCGCTTCTGCACGGTGTTTAAGAGTAGTTTGTAGGTAGTCAAGGGTACATCATAAAACCCCACATCTTTCAACACCGTCTGCGTTTGAATGACCTGACTAGCCGGAGGTTCCGGAATCAGTTGTGCAACCTTCTCTATACATTGAATGTGATGGAAATCTGTCAGTGATTCAGTCGCACTATGCACCTGCTTACAAAGCATTGTATGGTGGCCAATCAGCACAGACGCATCCTACCAAACATGTGTTCATTTAATTCACCAGACCTAAAACAATTGAATATTGTATGTGGGGAGTTGTTAAACATGATATTAATCAACCTCCCCACAATATAGGGATTGGTTCAAGATCGCTATTACCCGAGTAATGTCCAAGATCAATACAGACCATGTGATGTAGCCATACTGGCGGTTCCGTTCCTGCACTAAAGCCACCATTGTGGCTAAAGACTTTTACACCAATACACTGATAATACAACCATTACTGCAACTCTGTACCAAGTTTTGTGTCATTAAATCTATTAGTTTGTAATGTGTCATCATATATATTCAGCGCGCTGTAGTTCCATTATTATTACACTTTCAAATATAATTATTCAAATGCTAGTTGCGTAAATATTCTGTAACAAATAATCCTTGTTAATTACAAAGAAACTAACGTCACTAGTACATATAGGATCAAAACAAAACCCAACAACTTACAGCTAAAATCCTAAATAAAATACACTTAGCCTTATTGTATATTATCTAAAATCATTTCGCTCAAAAAAGGCGGTAAAAACGGTTAAGATACAAGAGGCTCAAAGAAACAGAACAATAAATGAACAGAGCTCAAGTAAGCAGAATATAAGAATTTCATCATATTTAAATTTTTGAAGATTGTAATGACAGGAAATTAGAAAGCCTGAAGTACATTATATAAGCGATTAATGATAAGGAATAAAACATTAGCATAGAACTTACGATTACGATCCCACAATTCAGCTGTGAAACCTTGAGACCTAACGGTTATCTTTCAATTTATTTCTTGCGTCGTTTACATTAGATGTGTCTATTCGGGTAGATACATAATTTGTGGTCAGGCCGTATGATTGTGGTCTGCGCGGAAAATTAAAATCCGAGTTCAAATTCCGGTATACTAATTTGTGTTTCACTTCAGATTAGCATGAATCTCTCTGTTCACCTGTTAGCAAATAACAGGGAAGATTGGGATTTCTAGACTGTAGTGATGATCGTTGTATGAGGAGGAAAATCTATATTCAAAAACCTGGTGAAAGCAACAGAAAACATCCTCAATTAAATTACCTAGGACGTCTCGGGAGTCCACTGCTAATAAAGAGGAGTATCTGGAGGGACATTATCACCTACGAAAGGAAGAGAAATTAAAATAACACAAACACACATATACATATGCATGCATACACACACACACACACACATATATATATATATATATATATATATATATATATATATATATATGTACATAGATAGATAGATAGATTGATTCCATAAGCCAAAAGAATGAAACAAGCTTCTGAATATTGACAAATCGACTGAAATTTTAACGTTGCGTGCAATTTCAAAAACTAACATACTCTAGTTGAAGAGTTATTAAGCATTTTTCATAATAATAATAATAATAATAATAATAATAATAATAATAATAACTGAATTAGAACCTTACTTCTTACGATACGCTTAACATTTTAGCTGATTTTGAATATTTGCCAAGTCTTACTTGCTGTTTACCAGTAATCTTAAGGCTGTCGAATTTTAATTTCTAAGTAACTCCCTGTTGTACGCCATGCAAAGATTGGTAAAATAGTTTCATCGTTCTAGCTAATATAATGTATACTGTTAAACCATTTCTAAAAGCCCTCTACAAGCCTAATTGAGATAAACAATTACCACAAAACTAATTGTCTGTAATATAATATATGCCGAAAAAATTATATCCCCAAATGTTATGAAAAACTTCAATCTAGTCAAATCCTAGTGATTTTGAATAAATATTATTAGTCTAATTACTGATTAATTGGGGTTTTTCAGATTTAATTCCTCCGTTATTATCTCTATCACCATATATATATATATATATATATATATATATATATATATATATATATTAAAAAGAGAAAGTCCTGATAATCAAGCATAATGAACCTGAAGAATTACTCAACAATGACAATGAGATGATCTTTAAATGCAGACACAGAAATCATCTCAATATAACTAACTACATTTTAAATAAAACCCCTCCATTGAAATTCTGTAAGTGTAAATTATCAATATATGAAATAATACCCGATGTCTCACTGTACAAATTCTATCATTTATATTATAATATATATGCATTTGTATATGGGCATATATGCATTGTTATCTATCCTTATAATTAGGCTAATATTTATAAGGGTCCATATGGTAATTACAAGTATACACAGATGTTGGTGTATGTATATGGAGATGTTTATATATGGAAGTATTTATTATCTTGTATTTAACATACACATGTATATGCGTATGTATGCGGCTACGTATATGTATAAATATATGTGTGTATGTGCATGCATTTGTATATATGTATATGTGTGCATATGTATTTTTGTGTATATATATATGTGTGTGTATATATGTATATATATGGATGCATGCGTAAATATGTACGTGTATGTATATATATATATGTGTGTGTGTGTGTGCTTGTGGTTTTATATATATATATATATATATATATATATATGTGTGTGTGTGTGTGTGTGTGTGTATCGATGCATGTGTATGTGATTGTGCATGTATTTGCATATATGTGGTGTGTGTGAATATATCTATGCCGTAAGTATATATATATATATATATATATATATATATTGGCGTGTATATTTGTGCATGTATAGTGTAAAAACAATAAATATTTTTATTATTACTTTCAAATCTTACTTCATCTCGAAATAGTTTCAAGTTCGATTTGAAGACTTAGACTTTAATTAAGAAATATTACTCCTTAACCGTTAATCACAATATTAAAAATATTAATATTACTCTATTTTACTTATTTATTCTTTGTTTATTTTTATAATATTCAGTTTATATCAAAGTCCTATTTTCTTTTGTGGAAAATTTAAACGCTTAAATTGCTATCAAAAGTTAACCGAAAAATATTAAAAAAATTCAAAATTTATAAATCAGTATTTTTACAGACTGGCCGCTATATGTCCACATATATTAATTCTCTTTCCTTATGCAAATTTATATTCCCATTTCTTTTCGTCAAAACCCTAACTCTAACTCTTATTTCTTACATCTTTACTTTTCTTTTTTCTCTCTCTATATCGTTTCCAGTGAGTTGACCTATTAAATAAGTCAATGCCTGATACATATCCCGCTTCCTCACTATTAAGTATTGTAATAAAAAAAAATTAAACGCATTCCTATCTCTCCATTCCAGCTCTAATTTCGACCATGTCTGCTACACTATCTCTCACCAATTTCTATATCAACTTACATCAACTTAATACTACACTCCAAACGTGTAAATAAATTATATGTAAACTTAAATTCATTTTTTCAAGCTTGGAAGTGTGGTCTGATGAGCCAGAAAAAAAGAAATTCCATGGGGAAATATATTATAACCATGGATCATTACAGTTGGCTGTTTTCATTAAATTATATATATATATATATATATATATATATATATATATATATATATATATATTAATTAGTACATATAACGAAAGCATAATCGCAGACCAAGTCGTAGGTACACGTGTATGTACTAATTAATATATACTATTAATATACTAATTAATAAATGTACTAATAAATATATAACTGCTGTAGAGTAGTTTTCACAGTGGAGGCTTGTATTTCGCTAAGTCGGTCGTAAAAGGGCGCGACGTACAAAACGTTAGGAGCTTGAAATAAAAGTTAATGACGCAGCAATCTAGTTGTGGTGATTGATACTTCAATGTCCGACATCGACTGACTCATTCAACTCCACTGAGCCCAACTGGCACCGCTACGACTACTACTACTTATTATGTGTGGGAGAGTCCATTGCAATAGAATAGGTAATGTTCCGGTATAACAATAACTTTGCTCTGTATAAACGCATCGAGCACTATCATGTTTACATATCATGTATAAATGCGACGATTACTTATTTGTTTGCCCGCGTACACACTATAACATACGTACACGCCAGTTTATATCTAACCTACCTACAACTATATATATATATATATATATATATATATATATATATATATATATATATATATGTGTGTGTGTGTGTGTGTGTGTGTGTGTGTGTGTTTTTTTGTTTCGGTGTGTGCTTTTCGGTGTGTGCCCTGTGTTTGTGTGCATATTATTACCTGTGCACATCCTTATTATGCAACTATAATCATCAGCTTGCTTGGAAAATAACTCTATTTTCTTTTTTGACAAGGCTTAGATGCACACTTCACGCGTACGCCGCTTGCCTGTACATCAATATCTTCATGAGATAATATTTTCTTGTGAGTTTTACTCATGAAAGTCTCTATCAGTTTCCGAATTCGGAATTTAAACCATTTTCAACGTTTGTAGTATCGATGAATCAATCGTGATGAATGTGATAATCAACCAAAGAATGGAATATTGAATGATTCTCGGTACGAGGCTGATGATTTTTAATAAGTCTCTTCTCCCACAATTCGATTTTCTTATCGATAGTTGAGATTAAAATCAATTCTTTATTGCTGCAATCAGTTCATTTATTGTTTTGTCTTATTTGTCGCTTCAGATAATACCTGCTTTGTTACGACTCACGATCGATACATTTCGTACTGGCAACTACCAGAGATGCTTTCATTAATTATTCCTATTCATTGATGTTGTGGCTTTAGGCAGCTTTATGCTAATCAATAGAGTCATTCTTTCTTATGAATCATATTATCAACCTTATTACCGCTACTTTGAGATTTATTGTAATTCAAAATAGACTTTCTTTTTTTTAATTCCTACCTAATATCTTTATTGCACTTATTAAATTCATGACGTTGTTGTTAAGGGGGTAGGACAAATATGTCTTCTCATGAGACTTATTCACCCTTTACAGTAAGGCAAAGAGTATTAGAAGTCCTCTCAGGATTCATTATTCGCAGACACAGTTTTAACAATATAAGATATGCAAACTACACAAGGTCTATAGTAGAAAAAATTACCATTTGCCCATTACTTAGAATATTGCTGACACATATGGCCCGATATTCCTGCTATTTACCATGTGTCTTTTATAAAATCCAACGAAGAATCAACAATATTATCGGTCCTGATCTGTCAACTCGGCTTCAATCACGTTTCCACGATCATAAGATTGCCTATCTGTGTCATTTCTATAAATATGTTCATGGTAAATTTTCGGGTGATCTCTTCGCTATGGTGCCTAGACTCATGAAATTTCAGCGCAATATTAGAATGGCGTCATGATCTCACCAATTTACATTTGAAGTGGCTAGATCTAACTGTAAATTCTATGGTAAAAGTTTCTTTTCTCGCACTTCTCGCTTGTGGAACTTCTTTTCCAACTCACTGCTTCACACAAAACTTTAATCTGCAAAAAAATAAATTTAATGTCAATCGCTATCTGCTGTAATTCTGAATACTTTTTTTTCTTTCCGTTCATTATTAATGTTTCTGTTTGTTTTCCAATTCTTCGACACGTCTATTGGGTCTTAGTGGGTCTTCTACCTTACTCTTGTTGAAACCAACTTAAGAAAGAAAAGAAAGGAAATTATACCCACTTCTATGAAATTAGTAAATGAAGAATTGATGCTAAGGCTAAACATGACATGTAAAAAGACAGAATGCATGCCTGTCATCAAGAGAACCGCCAGCGTTGCGAAGTGAGAACTGGAGAATCCGACATCAAGTGTCACATAATTTAAATCTCTTGTGAGTGTTGCAAACGATCGCATATTGGGATAGCAAAATATACATTTCAAAAGTACATGCGAGAGGAGCATTAGAATTGAAATTATAGTTACACTTAACAATTCAACTTGTAGAATAATGAGACCTAACTGCCAATCTAGCAATAACCTTAAATTCACGAAGAGCATGTACCAAGAGTCAGTTCATCAAAACAACAATCATTAATAACTTGCTGTAATGTAGGCAAAAACTGTGTTGAGGAGGAAACCCCAAACCGTTTGCTATCCCAACAACTACGGATGTAATAGGTAGGTAGAGGAAAGTGATGGGGGAGGGGGTAGCAAATCTGATTCTTCCTCGAAAACCACGAAAACTTTAGAAAAAAATACCTACTAGACCGACTTCACAAGACACCGTGTCTAGCTGACTGATCGTTATCCCGTTGCTTTTATTAGCATGAGGCATCTTACAAAGAACCGGATATTGGCCATTTGCAGAGAGGCCCGTATCTAGACATGCTACGCTGTCCCGCTGCTAACAGAGAAAACACGGATGTAACTGTTGTTGACAAACATGTACACATGAGCTGCGGGTCCTCTTTTGCGTCTGTACTGATGTGAATTCCCCACAAGAAATGCACAGGGAAAAGTACAATTCGACAGTGGAAAATTATGGAAACCGAGATGTAGTAATAACCGATAAAATAACTCTGAAACACTTTTTTTTTAATTTGCCAATTCCCGCATTCAAAGTTTCACCTTTAATTAACAATTCAAATTCTAGTAGCTTTTCTTAAGTCCCTGGTGAGACACTTACCCTTCAGTTCAAAATGATATATAACAGACATTTTCACTCGATACGCACTCTGAGCAGATAAACAATAACCAGCAAACGTCTGAATATATATAAGTTCATTGTGTACACCAACAACACAAAGAGTGTATTTTTTTCTATATTTATTCTGCTTTGTGTATTCTAGCTTCAGGCTACACGCTATTTACAGTAATTTCAGATTCTGAGAAGTCCCTAATCTGATTAGTCAAATTAAAATGTTGTTTAATTTCTGCTATCGAAAGGGTTTCAACGTGATACTATATGTAGCCATACTTTGTTGTGACTCTCTTTTCTATGAAGTATCAAATTTACCGTTGTTTTTTCATTTTTTACTGCTGGACTACGGTAGAGCATCCCATTGCGCCTGCTTGGCTAGCGTTTTTGACTAAATTTATTGAATCAAGTGCTGCATATACTTCAATAAAAGTTGTCTCACTGTGTAGTGCCGTTTTTTTATGTTTGTTTTTTTTATTATCAGAGGCCATCTTGTACATCTACAAATCTACCATTCGTTTGTGCATTGAATGCTGCAGCCATATCTGGCTTGGTATCCCTGCTGTTCATCTCCGGGCTTTCGACAAAATCCAAAGAATGATCTGCAATATAATAAATCCTGAGTTGGCATCTCAACTTCCGTCACTCTCTCACAGACGTGTTGTGGCTTCCCCCTCCATTTTCTACAAATATTTTCATGGCAACTGCTCCAGAGATTTTTTTCCTAGTGTGCAGATTACATGGATTTAAATGTGCTATAGATTGGTGTTTAGGGTGCCACCATTTTAAGATTGAAATAGTTAATTACCTATCCCAACAATTTCTTTTCTCACACTTCCAGACTATGGAAATTCCATTCTCTTACTTGTTTCCCTGATAAGCGTAATCTTCAAACATTTAAATGCAACATCATTCGCCATCACCTGATGACTTGATCCCTGTTCATCTTTTATCTTTTCTTCAATCCCTCCCTATACATAGTCTTCTCCCACATTTTACTCTTTGTAAACACCTGCGGGCTAGTGGCATAGAGTTAAATGCTTAAAAAAAGAAACGTGTTCAATAAAAGGCAAAGCAGAATTAAAACCTTCTCTTCTACTCCGACATCTTCTTATTTCGCACTTCCAGACAGTGGAACACCCTTACTTCCCTGATAGCAATAATCTTCAAATGTTCAAATGTAATGTCAAACGACATCTTCTTATGCCTTCATGTCGATTCCCCTGCTTCTCTTCCTCCTTTTCCTCAAACACCCTTCTTTACTCTTGCTCTCCCTCTCCATAACCCCTAAAATAGTGTCGATATAAACCACATAAACTAATACAGAAACTGCTTACATTCTTACAGAAAATTTTCAGAGAAGGCACGATGGATTGTCCACCATTTTCTACGTCATTAGAACTCACCTCTTTAAATGGGATATACATGGCTTCTGAAGAATTGGACTTTAAGATTAGAATGACGTTTTTATTATAGGAGAGAATTGGCGATATTATTCATTCAAATTAATAATTTATCCGTATATCGTTGAAAGATGCAAGTTATGAGTTTTAAATATGTGTAGAAATGAAAGAAATTCCAGAACAGCTATTACCAATTAGTTGTATGTATTCATATTATACAGTCGTGTCTGATTTGCGATCGCCCTTTTTAAAACTTTAATAAATCTTTAAAAATAAGCATATTTCAATGAGCGATGAAAATCGAACGATATACTTCAATATACGTTACATAATTGAAATGCTATTATTTTTTGCTTTGTTATATATCTAGTACGTTGTGATACATAATAGATTTTTGTGAGGATTTTGTCATTGCATAGTTTCCCGAGCTCGTTGAATAGTTCACTAATCTTTTTTTAATATTTATAACTTGTTTAGGATTAACTGCGGTTTTTATGCAGTCAGAAAAGAGAACGAATGCCCATTAAGGGGTAATTGATTTCACGACAATATAATATACCAAGCCACTGTAAAATTAACAGATAACGAAGAAAAAATATACATATGAGTAACTGAAGAACCATGGGAAAAAAATAAAGGTCACAAAAAATCCTTTACATGTAGTAAATACGCAAATAAAACAATAATTCTCAAAATAATTGGAAGGTTAAAAAAATCACACCAAAATATCAAAGAAAAGAAGGAAAAGAACATCGATTAATCCAAAAATTGCCTAGAGGAAAAAATAGTCATAATTACCTTCACATACGAAAAACTAGTGAATAAACAATCAGAACTCATCTCAAAATACAGAAATCAAAACATTTTTACTACGTTAATTAAAATTCGATAACTGAAAACGGACAAAAATAAACGAAAATAACTACAATAAAATAAAGCAAAACAAGTAAAATAAATTAATCTATACAAATAAGTAAGTAAATTAATTTGGATAATATTGAACAAATTAGCAAACCACACTCACCAAAATAACCGTTAGAATAATAAAAATATACTACCGACGATGGAACAGGCTACCCACAATCAATCACTAACCTGCATATATATATAATGTCAAGCAAAAATGCATCCAAATCGCATCTGGGTGTTGATCTCAATGTCCACTTGTATATTTACATATAATTTAACCCTGATATTGAGCAGTTTAACCCATAAATATAGCATAAAACTATATTTTATCATGTACTATATATATATATATATATATATATATATATATATACACACATATATATATATATATATATATATACACACACACACACACACACATATATATATATATATATATATATATATATATATATATATATGAATAAAAACTGACCACTTTTAAGGTTCCATGTAATAAATTATTTCACCACAGCCATTTTAAAAGGGCTCTGGATCATCAGACTTAAAGGAACCTTTAAAATGGTCTGTTTTATTCAAATTTATTGGCTCTGAATTTACATTTAGCTCTCTAGATATCATCCTCCTTGGGTCTACACATACGTATTGCTTAGTTTTGCATAAACTATATATTTATATATATATATATATATATATATATATATATATATATATATATATATATGTGTATGATAGATGTCTACTCACTTGTAAGTATGGCCACTGTCTAAAAGTAACCGTTGATGTTAGAAAATATATGTTAACACAGATTACAGTAATAGATATTTGTAAAAAAAAAAAGAAACCTACTCTCCCCCCCCCAGCTCTTATAATCCAGTTTCAAAATCCTCAAGATGACCGATGGTTACTTAACTTGTATTTTTTTAAGTGACTTTTATTTTTCTTAGGCTCATTGATACCCAAGGCTGAAGAGCCTAGTTTTCCCTCATATTTAACCCATAGCAGATTTCTTTCCTTAACTCCCAACTGTTACATATTTTTTTTCTTACAAGAGTCAACTCTGAGTTTGTCTCCGCTTTTTTCTTTATGACATTTATGCTTTCATACATTCGAAAAATCCATGAAATTCATGAACATAGAGTGGTTAAAATAAAAGTAGTGCCTGACATTAGCTTAAAACATTTGTTACATAATTTTCAGTAAATAAATACGTTTTCCTATCATTGTAAATTAAGTGTTTGGAGAAGGCTTCCTGAATATTAAATAGAAATATTCAGGTCTATGGTAGAAGAAGTAATCTTATATCACTCAACCATACTAGGTATGACTATAAACTACATCTGCGTCCTGGGTAAGAAGATAAAATGTATCCGACGGTAAGGCCACTAATCAGGAGGTTTTGAGGTGCGTGGAACCATCTTTTAATGGCTGTTGTTCTCAGCTCCACTCTGATCCGGGGTAGTAGCCTCTGTTAGGGTCACAGATATGAGCAAATAATTAACACCAAACTCGGGTCAAAACGTATAAAAATAAGTTTTAATAGCAGCAATACAGTTTTGTTAAAAATTACTACCAGCAATAAATATTTGAAGAAAAATTATTACCAAAAATACATTATTGCCATGAATACTTTTAAGAAGAATTATTACCATCAATACATTTTTTGAAAAAGAAATATTACCAGCATTATATTTCTGAAAAAATATTACCAGCAATACTTTTTAAGAAAAGATTTTATCAGCAATAACATTCTTTCACCAATAAATAACCCATTGATGTTGATATGCTGTAAATCAAACCAAACTAAACCATGCCAATCAAATATCTAGATATTAATAACATCATTGATAGAATGAAATGTCAATATTATATGTGATAGATAACTATATGGTTGTCTCGCATGATTATATATCATTACAAGACTCTTCTTGTTCAAACCATTATAAATATATTAATTATATTCTAAGCAGTATATAGGTTTATATACTCCACCGGTATCACGTGACTTAATGCATTTCATACACTCCACTAATTGTATGAACGTTAAATATAAATTCAGGACAACATAAACATTATGATTGTATAAAGGGTTATGAACACAAGGTGTAAAGAAATATTTGCACATAAGCTTATACGACAGTATCCACATTATAGAAATATCAAAGGGTAAATCTGTAAAAACCTTACTTGTAGATGAAGATTGGGGAAGAAACGTGTTCGTCTGGGGAAAGTGAGATAGGAAGAAAAATTTATTTTAAGTGGAGATTACGAAATATGGTTTTACTGTGATATTACTCCAGACGACTATAAATTAAAAAAAAAAGCTGACAGGTAATTTATGAAATAGATTATGAGGAAAGAAGGTTCTTTGAATTTGACACTCACAAGATATATGGAAAGAATGAGTGGAAGAAATTAGTAAACACAGATAATTTGCTAATTCCCTTCCACCTATGATAATTTCTTCGTAATATGTTTCAAAAATTGCATGACTATTTTTTTAAATTTTAGCAACAGCATATACGTAGTTTCAATTCGTACAAATGATTCATATTTGCAAGACCATGTTATCCTCAAGATTAGGGGTTAAACCGACGTCATAATTGCCTTAAGACTTATCATAATTGACGAAATATATAGCTTTTTATGCCATATAGTAGTCCCTTGTGTGTATGATATAATGTTAAATTGATACTGCTAGTTAGAATAATATGACTATAGCTGACGATGAGGATATTCATTGGCAGTTTTCGACAGAAAAATTGTCACAGAGTGAAGTACTTTACATTCCGTTATCAAACATCCCAAAGCAACTATTTTTTTATGACGTCTCACGAAGAACAATCGTTGGTTTGATGTAATTACATCCTCAGGAGAATGTAGAAAATGGAAAAATTAATCAGTTGTCTGCTGTACTCCGTGAGTACTTGGCGAACTTGCTCTGCATAAATGTGACTGGTAAAGATGGATTCGATAAGAGGCTGAGTGAACTGGCCGGCTACGTAAATTGACACTTGTCTATATTGCAAGATTAAAATAAGCGATATTTTCATTCGGAATTAAAAACTTATTAGCCATTACCAAAATGCGTACAATAATAAATGCACCACAGGTTAACGAACATAAATTATATCTATCTATCTATCTATCTATCTATCTATCTATCTATCTATCTATCTATCTATCTCAATCTTGTTTTACCAATCTATCTATCTATCTATCTATCTATCTATCTATCTATCTATCTATCTATCTATCTATCTATCTATCTCAATTTTGTCTTACTAGTCTATCTATCTATCTCGATATTTCCTTATCTATCTATCTATCTATCTCAATATTTTTATTTCTCTATCTCAATATTTTCTTATCTATCTATCTCAATATTTTTATTTTCTATCTCAATATTTTCTTATCTATCTATCTATCTATCTATCTATCTCAATATTTTTATATCTAGGTCTCAATATTTTCTTATCTATCTATCTATCTCAATATTTTTATTTCTCTATCTCAATATTTTCTTATCTATCTATCTATCTATCTATCTATCTATCTATCTATCTATCTATCTATCTATCTCTCTCTCTCTCTCTATATATATATATATATATATATATATATATATAGTGTATACTGACAGCAGATCAATATTCAAATATAAATATAACAAACAACGAATGTCTGTTATGTTTGATCATGTGTCATCCTAATCTTCGTATAGTTGCATTAGTTATCGTCGCATAGCAAACATCTATGTTAATATAAGAGGATGTCACCGTTGATAGTGATGTTGTAATGTCCATGTAAACATTCATGTGAGCAGTAAGCTTAAATCGATATACAACATAATAAAAAATATCCAAATTTTGGACATTTATTGTCATTAGTTTCTACTCGAAACTAAAGCCACTAGACGAAGCATGGAACGGCTCATGATCAAACATAATAAAAATTCGCTGCCTGATATTTTTTAAATATATATATATATATATATATATATATATACACTCTATCCTTGATATTGAGAGAAATTTAGCCATTTTACAAAAAAGAGATATCAAGACTAATATATTATCTACTTACTCCACTTACCAAAATCTACATAAAAATATTTTGGGGGGAATTGCCTTTCAGCATAGCGTTTTATATCGGCGTACAGTTTCCCTTAATGTCTTAACAGCGTAATTTGGAAAGAAAGGTATTAAATATAAACGGTGAATATTTAAAATATTTACGGAATTTTAATCTTATAATAAGCAGCAGTTTAATTACAAATAATGCTTAATAGCCTGGAACGTGAATTCTTAATTAAGATTTGCAAATGAACAAGAGCAAAACTAAAGAAATCTACAGAATTTACCATTGATTAAAACGGCCAGTAGAAAAATGGCACAACGCGAAGAAACCAGGTAGCCATCAAGGAAGAATTCAGGTTATGAAATTCAAACAATAAAACCGAAACAAAATAAAACATCGAATCATAGTAGATTCAAACTATAGAGTGGATAATCCAAACAATGGAGTACAAGTGAGAAACGCTAGTATTAAAATTTCGATAAAGAACAATGGTAAAAGATAACGGGAAGGAGCTATGGAAGCTATTTTCTCAATTACATTTCCCCCGTTATGGGCATTATTTTAACCGTGATATAATAACACCTTAGTTCGCGGACAGAACGGAATGGCTGAACAGGAAAAGAATGACAAATATGCTTTGTTCTCAGACAGCCTTTTATATTAAGACATACAAAAAACTACATATACATATAAGTGTCCCACGCAGATAAATATATAACGCATATATCTACAGTGCAAGCAGAATGCAAGAAAAAACAAAGATGAAGGTTTTAAATATAATATGGAGATACTCCTGTGTCTGGAGAAGCCGTGTTTATGAATTCATATTCAAAATGGTCGGATTCATTTATGTCCCAGACAAGGAATATTCCACGAACGGGAAACAGCGAGATATGGGTTTTCGCAAAGCGAGGACTGCGAGCTGCAGTTTCTTTCTATATCAGGGAAAGTTATATTCCTGAATGGAAACGGCATCATGGACTTGACAGTTTCTAGGGAGACAGAATTAGAAAACAGCATCTAGGTTCAGCTACTGTAAACCAACTGAAATTGACAGCTACTTTGGTCACTGTATGGAGCGGCCGTCACATGACGTACGTGACCTATTTCCACCAACAATACTATAGAAATTTTAAGGAGCAGAAAAGTATAAAATATGCATCATAGTATAATATAAGAAAATTATTAACACAATTTGAATCAGAAATCTATCTATTATAAAAACCCGTAAGAAGATAATGGTCTTAAAATAATTTTTCTCTATACCTTCAAGCCATGACCAGTCAAGGTTTTCCAAAATTTCTTATCCTCTGTATCTCTCTCATTATTCGTATTTTTATTACCCCTGTTCAGCTTTCCACGTGCATGAATTTGTAAGGTCTTTAGACGCTGTTTACCTCTATTCCACATCGTCTTGGATATGATGATAATCTACATTTGGCAGTAAAGCCTCTCTTCGAGAGGTTTTGATGAGTGTGGTACCACTTCTTACTTGTTATCTACCGGTACATTCTAGCCCAGGATTGGGACACAAGTTACGGTCACAGCTATGGGAAAATAGTAACATCTTCAACTGTATCAAAAAATGAAAATGTAAAAATACAATAAAACAAATTACCAGGAGTATATTTTCATAGTAAAATAATAATTTTGCTTAAAGAAATATTACCAGCAATACATTTTTGAAAAAAAAAAACAGTATTACCGAAATTACATTTAAAAAAAAAACATATTAATATATATTCTATTCATAAGAACCTACTCTAAAATTAATTGTAGGTAGTAAACAACCCATTCAGGTTCATATACCATAAATCAGCCCTAAATCTATACTGCATTAATTCGATATGTTTTGTCAAGGTCAGATACCTAAGGTCATATAATATAAGCATGTAATAATAATGCTATTTTAATAATATTTTAAACATTGGTAAAAAAAGGTTTAGTCTGGTGCAGCGAGGAATAAAAAAAAAGATGGTGTCAAATGATTTTCGCATCGTGACGAAGTGGTGCCAGCTGAGATGATATAAAGAGATTTAATTGTATAAAATTACAGAGAATAGCAGAATAACATTCTTCACGGAAGGAATATTAAAAGGAATTTGTCCAGCAGTTGAAGAACATTAGCGGCTGTTGTTGCTGATTTTATGCATGTGACCATGTACTTGGGTAATATGTATACCTGCTTTATAAACAACACATATATTCATGCTCAAATTGAAATAAAATGTCCCTCTATACAGGGTCCCCAAATAGAGAAAGAGGCACTTTTATTATTATTATTTTATCTTTCAGGTATCATTGACTATAAATAAACTTCTTGATTATACATGACCTTGAATACTCATTCGACCTTCGCGTAATTATTTAACCCTGATTATTTCTTTTATGTGTGATTAATTGCTTCTCGATCTCGTGACTCATCATTTGAAGGTTATATGTAGACAAATTTCGTTTTTCGTTCTACCCTACAAATGTGGCTAAGCAACTGAATGATTTTGAGCGTCGTTATAGCACTATTTAAAGAAAAATATCCGATGTGAGAAATTGAAGGAATGCGCAGAAATCCGTCCTGGATTTTTCAGTCGAGTCAGTCGTCACCAGGTTTTCAACGATTGTCTCAGGTATTTCTGAATTTACTGCTTTTTAAGGGTACGTTTTAGGATTGTAATTTTTAAATATGACTTGCTTTTTTTTTTTTAGAGATCACTTTACTTCTATGTGAATAACCATTCAGGGCGTATGCAATTATGACTCTTTCTCACGTGTTGTAGTACCTTGTAATATTTGTTTCTGCTATCTCCCATAATTACTGATTAGCCAGCCATTTAATATTTAGTAAAGTAATGCGGTAATTTCCTCTCTACATCTGGCCTTCAATATATCCACTGAGTGGTAAATATTAAACGCACTCTTTCATTATTATGTGATCTAGAAAATAATCTTTTTTTTTCTGATTATAAATATAATTCTTTTGGTTTCTTTGTTCACGAAAACTTTGCCGTTGCTCATATGTCCAGTCCGTTGTATTCTCAGCATCCTTATGTAGAACTATAATGCTGTTGCTTCAAATTTTTTTCTTGATCTGTGAGTGAGTAAATCTATCAACATCCTAGGCTATACATGAGAACAAATAATACATAACAGACCATATTTTCTAGGCATTTATGTTCATTACGATAACATATATTTTTTGTTCACTGTTAAAATATTTCAGTGATATTTATGTACTTTCTTGATTTTTGAATCTCTATATCGTCGTTCACATATCGATCTGTTCATTTTACTGACGAGTATATCATGACTTCTTACAATTAACATTCAATTCTTTCTTGGCGCTTAAATTTACTATAATATGGAGCAGTTACTGTAGTTTCCATTCTCTGTCTGCTGACATCACATTGTCAGCGACATAACTGATATAGTTCAACTTATGGCAGCGAATAATTAATCTTAGTCTGATTTCTAAATCACTATTTGTCACGATCTGTTCTTTAGTGGGAATAAGATAAGCTTATTAAATATTTTCCTCTCTATGTGTTGCTTTTCCTACTTGAATTCACACACACACACACACACACATATATATATATATATATATATATATATATACATATATATATGTTGCTTTTCCTACTTGAATTCACACACACACATATATATATATATATATATATATATATATATATATATATATATATATATATATATATATATATATATGGAGTATGTGCTTGAGTGTGTGTTATTCACATTCCTTAATTATTTCAGCATGTTTTTTTTTCCAGGTGTTTAAATCTAGCGAGAATCAACATTGGCATTGAAACTATTGAGATTTCGAATAACTTTCTATCTCGAGGGAATATAAATTGCGGATCTATTTTTGGCAAACACCTGCTCGAATAAGAGATCATCAAACATTCACTCCTCAGATGTCATTTATTTTTTTCGTTCAACCAAAGTATGTCCATCTTTGTAATGAAGAATAGATACTGTAAACAGGTGGAAAGATATTCAGGTAAGGGGTCGTCCGTTAAATGATTCTTCACTATATAAGTAATTAAATAAATATTTTAAATATATCTATATCTATAATTATGAAAATGTGTCTTTGTGTATGTGTGTGTTTGATCGGATGTTGTTTCTGCCTTTCCAGTGTTCTTTCTTTGACAGATGATTATTCAGTGTCGGTTTTGAGTCCAAACTGGATGGAAAAAATTACAACATTGAAAGTTAAAACTTTTTTTTACACTTTGGAGAAATTTAAGGTTTGTAAGAACAGCCTCAAATCAATTTAGAGAGTTGATATCTAACGCAAATGATTATTAAAATTATAAAAAATAAATTATATTGTAATTGAGTTAATCGTATATTATTATAATGATAGTGTCCTTCCTTGCAAGATGGAAATCGCAAAAACGGTACATTTCAAGGCCACCCCAACATTCAAATTGTTACCCCCACCATTTGGGGATTTGCCTCAGTTGCACTCAAATCTTGTTACTAATATTGATTTTCAGGTGGTCTGACTTTAAACTTTAAACAGCACCAAGTGAACGACAAAAATTCCCAGTAATGAAAGACCCGATTGAAGAAGGGTTATACGACTAGTAATATTATATTTTAGAGTAATTAAAGATTTGGTGCTTTAAATATGTTCATAGACATACATACATATACATATATATATATATATATATATATATATATATATATATATATATATATATATATATATATATATATATATATATATATATATATATATATATATATATATATATATATATATATATATATATATATATATATATGGACTATTTGATCGTTTCTGACGTATGAGTAACTAACTTTCTGTTCAGACATTGATACCTGACTGAAATTATATGTTCGATGTCTTTTAAGGACCCACATCATTCATTCCAAATAACAACGATTATATTGATGGCTTCATTGGTGTTAGTAAGAAGGTGCTTTTCAACGATTTACCTACCCAATGTTGTTATATTTTTATGCACATAAACCTCTACTTACCACGATCAAATGAGACTTAATCAAATTAAAATAGATTGAAACCGATTGAATCTAAAATTTTAGAGGAGGTTTTGCATATAAAATAAGAGGACCCTCATGATTTACTGAGGATTTTCTATTCTTTTTCATCTTTCGTAAGCACGATATGTTCAACCTATAAAAGTTATGCTCATAAGCAAAATATTACTAGGCAAAAGATTTCACATTTTAAAAATAGTTTAATATTAGATTTTGTCTTCCAGGTTAGAGCCACATAATATATTAAAATTCCTCTTATAGAAAACCTGAGAAAATTGTTCGGAAGTAAGAAGTCAGAAGTTAATTAATGGAATTGCATCTTTTTTTTGCTTTTTTTTTTTTTGAAAAATCATAGTTGGCTCGAAAGCAGGAAGACGGAAGTGATTTCCACGAACAAGAAGTGCGAGAAAGGAAGCTGTTAGCATAGAACGTTTGGTTACATTTTGTAGTTTCAACAGTAAAATGATGAGGCATTTCACGTCAGTCTAGTACAGAATGGGTTCTCTCAGATGATTACTGGAGAGCAATTTCGTTTTGGAGAAGTCAAATTTAACAATTCTTTTAGTGAACCTTCAGATAATTGAAATTATGTCACTTTCCAGATCATATTATAAGTCAGTTCCAAATACTAGAACGGCATATACATTAATCTTGACTTTCGGAGAAATTTTTCTGATATTCCCCAGCCGATGGTAAAGGTTTATCAAACACTCCGTAGATTTGAATATGCTCAATATATATTGAACATTAGTAGAGGCCGATTTTTTTTCCTTTCATTTTGATATACATAAATAGGTTTAGATATTTAAGCCGTTTATCCTCAACAGTAATTGTGCATGATGGTTAAGTGTGTGATAAAGAATATTGTCGACCAGGACAGATTTTGCCATTGGCGTATTTTCTTGTGTCAACGCATTCTTATAGATAATAACTGTTAAGCCTAATACCTTACATGCAATTAAAAAAAGTAATCTTGAGACTCAATAAAGGATGTTGAGACTTTGATAGCAGTATTGGAAAATAACAGATCATAAATAATACTAGTCTTTATAAATTTCTTAGCTTTGTATTGGTGATGATGAAATAGGCTGTTTGAAAAAAGAAATTGGAACTTAAAGTCAAAATTCCCGATTACAAAATCTAGTAGAACAAAGAGTAACAAAGCGTAAAAACTGCATGAGTCATGACACAGGCTTGTTTGATTCTTATTTATTTATTGCGTTATTTATTGCGATAAGTAAACCAAAATTACATCAACTGATTTGACAGAAGTTCCCATATCGCCATAGAAGACAGCACTCAACATATTATCAGGAATGCTTATTATGAACTCCCCGGAGATTATGGCGGTGCACGTAGACAAATGCTTTTAACATGTCTACCAAAATCGTTTTGTGTTTAGATTCTTTTCCCGCGATTTTCAGTAAATTGGCATAGGGAGGATTATCAAATCTATAGTACCCTGTCCACTACGAAAACCAGACTAATTTTTAGAATAAACTTCATCCTGCCTATTCAGATATTAGGTTGTTCGAAGAATAATATCCGATTTTAGAATCAACATCTATCTCTAAATACTTGTATTTAAATAGTGTTTAATTTAGTCAAAATAGGAACCCTAAACACCTATATGTTTCTAGCATTACAAGTTTATTCATGTTTTTCAATAAAACTCTAATCAGGTGGAAGCTAATAATCATTGCATAAAATTACTGCATTTTCTTTGGAACGGAATGCATTTTGTCTTAACACAATGCCATGATGCTTGAAATAGTGCTAGCCTTTTGGCGAGAGATTAGGAGAAAATAATGGATGTGGCCGAGTAAGGCGTTCCAAATCGTTGATCATCTACAGTACCATAATTGCAACATGTGACCGAGCATTGTCATGATGCAGAAATAGACTTAACCGATTAACTAGTGCCGGTGGCATTATGTTAAACTCCATGTGAATTTCACCCAGTTGCTGGTAGCAGATTTCATTGTGATACTCTTGTTCGGTTCCAGGAAAATCTAATGTATAATGCATCTAATATTTTTGAAGAAAAGCCAGAAAATAATTTAAATTAAATTCTGAAAAAATCGATATAGATTAACAAAGATCACAGAGTTATCCTTAGTAATGCGTAATATATTTTGGGGCAGAGGCCACTGTTCTAGAGAGATATGCAATAATGCAGGTGTATCACGAGGGATCTTTTCTCGCACATTTTAGTCTAATTACTATCAACGACCTTCCTGATGGGATCAGTTCTCAATTTGGTACCTATGGTGATGGCAAAACTATTTACACCTGTCTTAATGGTAAATCTGGTCGGTTCGATATGGTCACATTGGCAGCTGATCTCAATATTGATTTAATATCAATTGTCAACAGTGCCAATGAAAGTATTGTTAAATTTAACTCCTCCAAAACGAAAATGCTCACTATTAATCGTCTGAGAGAACTCTTTCTGTCATCTGTCAGTATGGCGGATTCTGACCCACAAGAGAGTGACTCGTGGCAGCTTCTCGGTCAAACGCTTTTCCACTGAATTGCAGATGAAAGATTATATTGAATCAATCGCTGGGTAGGCCGCTTAGAAAATAGGTTCGTTGTCTCATATTAGACAATTTTTCTAGACCGAATATATGTTGAATATAAAACATGCGACCAAATCTTGAATTTTACTGCTAAACATTGCCTGTTGCTCCAGTTATATTCCAAGAGAACCTTGATAAATCCCAAAGAACGTATACAATGTTATTGCTACCTCGGCTTCAGTTAGTCAACCACTGCCATAATGTTGATTTGCCTGTACCTTTTTTATAAATATTTTCATGATAATTACTTTGATGGGATTTTATGAATTTAAGCACAGTAATGGATTGACGTGAAACGCTTCATCATTTTACATTTGGAATTCCAAAATGTAACCAAAAGTCTTATGCTGACATCTTCTCTTCCTGCACATCTCGTACGTGGAATTTACTTTCGGCTTCTTACATTCAAAAAAGAAAAATTTGATTCCCACCCACCCCCCAAAAAATATAATTCAATTCGTTATCTTCTGTTTGTTAATTTCTTTTCGCCTACGTAGTAGTAACTTTAATGCCTTTTTTGGCGTGTACTGATGAAAAAATATCATAATACAATTGAAATGTTTTTTTTAAAGCCAAACTTATTTTCCGATTAACCTAATATTATTCTATTCAAGGTTGCACAATTATCCAGGGTATGACGATAAACTACATCCGCAAACTTCTTATCAAGAGCATTTGAGGAGCATGGTAACATTTCTTAATTGATGTGGTTTCCAGGTCCACCCTGTCTCGGGCTGACATCATCTGTTAAGTTTCTTGCTGTGAGCAAATAGTGAATCCAAACTGGGATGAAAACACTATGAAAGTATAAAGAATACATCTTTATAATAAAAATACCAACAC
This sequence comes from Acanthosepion pharaonis, assembly GCA_903632075.3. NCBI lineage: Eukaryota > Metazoa > Mollusca > Cephalopoda > Sepiida > Sepiidae > Acanthosepion > Acanthosepion pharaonis. Next base: position 531,875 of record CAHIKZ030000987.1, on the reverse strand, counting down.
TAGATTTTAATAGTAATAGAAAAATATAGCAATAGATTTTAATAGGAACAATATACCAGCAATATATTGTAATATGAAAAGAAATAAAATTTCCGGCAATAGATATTAATATTAAAAATATTCAGCAATAGATTTTATTAGTAAAGAAGAATTCCAGCAGTAGATATTAATAATAAAAAAATATCAAATCTCCAAGAAAATAAAATATCGTCATGGAATAACCCATAAGAAGTTCATCTGAGGTTAAACAATAGATCAAGCGAAACAAAGACTTCAAAAGCTGGAATTCTCTGAGCTATAAAAAGGTGTCATTTTCTTCGAGTGGTATCTCAAATTATAGTATTGTCATTGCTTTTGAAGGGATGTATAGGGGACGCAAATTTGAAATCGTCTCAAACTACTCCAATTTCGCAGATAAAAAGGAAGAGGTCGCGATGATATCTTACACGTTATCCTGCATTGAATTAGAAAATCGCAGGTGGTATATTATCCTGACCATAGGCCTTTGGAAGATATATACTTAATGGTATTACGCTACTCTTTGATACAAGGTTCGCAAGTGTGTTCTGAAACATCAGGTCAGCGCTATATTGATTAAATAATATATTTCAGAAGCCGACGATGATATACTTAGGCCACTTCAGATGAATATTTGATTTCATTTTCAATTGAGAGCAGATTGCTCGTCCCTCTGTGAGCAATGTTGCCCATCAGAGGATAGAATAAGATAAGGCTAATTTTCATTTGAACGAAATACCGCCTTCTGGTTCTTGTAGAACGCTTAACAAGATATATTTCTAGCAGCTTGTAAGAATTCAGATGCTCAAGCCGACCACCTGACTTTTTTTACATTGTGTTACATATATATATATTGTGTATTTAGGCAGCATTTTTCATTCATACATGTTTAATTAAATAGTATAGACAAGTGTTGTCTATTTATTTTATGTAAATTCTTTTCATAACGTCTGATAAGCTTAATAACATTATCATTAAATGAAGAAAGAAAATCACAATATTGATAGATATTTTTTAATCCAATCTAAGCTTTCGGCTTACGTAAGCCATTATCAAAGATGACATTTACTGTACAATATATTAAGCAATATACAGACAAGACAGTGATGATAGTCTGTTTCTGTTTACATGGATGATTTCCAAGCAACGTCTATAATTGGTAACAGCAGCCATTGGATTATACTAACGGCGTTCCATACTTAATACTTCTCGAATTCACTCTCGTGTGGTCATGTGTTACGTCAGGAGCTGCAGTGTGATTTTCGCTTCCAGCGTCTTATATTCACGTGTTTATCGTTAATTCAAAATAGGGCTCAATAAAATAGTGCAGCTGTAATTCATTATTATTAGACGTTACATTTGAACATATGGAAACCGTTACATCAATGCATCCATGTTTCGATGACTGTCATAGCATCTCATCAGGCGTTGGTAATTGAAGGTTATTACAGTTTTAATATTTACTTGCTAACAATCTCTTTTCTTTCAAGAAAAGCAAGAAAGCATGAAAAATGTCTTACTTGCTTTCTTCCTTTTCTTATTTTCCATGTTTCTATCTTTCGAAACTTAAAAATTGCTCCTCATCAGGTAATTTTGGATAACTTATGATGAAAATGATTTACTTGGGAAATCAGAAAAAAATTGTCTCATTTGACAGTTAAAAAAGGAGGGGGAAAAACCAAGAATCCAAAATTTAAAAACACATTTGTAGGCATGTCTTGATTAACCAATCAAATGTCAGATCAATGCTAAAATAGAAAAACGCGCTAAAAATTTAGTGGTAAATCCATTATTAATTCATGTCTAGATAAATTGACATTTTTCAGGCGCGTCAGCACTGACTCCATCTTATTTATG
>CAHIKZ030000987.1:485000-527500 GCA_903632075.3 Acanthosepion pharaonis | reverse complement strand
CCATCTTATTTGAAATCGGCCATCGGTGGAAAGTATCGCCCAAGGTGGGAAAACACTTTTATATCCAAGTTGGAAAATCTAAATTTTATTACTGCATGTGATCACACCTCCAAGGGGTACTATGATGAAAAAATCGATTATCATAGAATTTACTCGCAAACATGTGCAGTTGAGAGGATTTCTAGTTGCCTCAGTATAGGTTTTTGTGTATTCGTAAAATACTAACATATAATCCAACGGGAGGAAGGACCACGGAGGCTATCTCCGCGGTTTGAGATTATAGAATTTCCTTCTCTTAGATTGGGTTCCAAGTATCCTACCTTCTTTTTAACCCATAGCTCGACGGCGTGACTAGATGGATTCGTTTCTATCAATATGGCATTAATTCGAATTTAAACGGATGAAACTAGGACAGAATTTGAATTCCGTAAATAGTTAAGTAAATAGAGGAAGCACGGTGGAGTAATCGGTGAGCCGAGTTCGAATTCCAGTTACGTTCACTTACTTGCTAATACCCTTGAAAAAGATTTGAATCCTTCCTCTTCTCCCCCCCCCAGCTATGGGTAAATAGGAGGACAGACCAGGTTCTGTAGCCTTGGATGACACGTAGTCTAACGCAGTGAGAAAAGACGATCTATTTGGGAATAAATCTGCCTCGTCAGTCATCTATCGAAATACATTATAGTCTAAGTGAGTATAAGACACAGCACATAACTGAGACAGTTCCATATTCAGCACACGCCAATATTATGTTGCTCTATAAATTATCATTTAATAGTTACTGCATTTTTCCAGCATCGATACTCGAGGGACTGTTCAGAAACTCTTCTTTTTTAAAATTAAGGATTTGTCTCAAAGAATTTCTAAGAACGGTGTTATCTTGAGGATCGTAAACTTGGAAATAAAAATGAAATATTTACAATATTTATAATATTCGGGCTGTTTTCTTCATCTTTATTACCATATCTATGACGTTTCGTTCGTTATAGTCTTCAGTTATTTTCAGGTGATACACATTGTAATTTCGAAAATAACCCTTTATTTTATCCATTAAAGTATATTCTTCTAATTACATGTGCCATGCCTTTTCGGGGTATCTCATTTTCAGTTGATTCCTTGTAGTAACTCAAATCTCCAAGATTTTGTTCGCTCTACCTTCGCCAACTCATAAATCCGGAGCGTACAACGTCGTGAATATATCAACAAAGATAAGGACAACAGTCCGAACAATTTAAATAGTGTAAATAGTTACAATACTTCATCTCAGAAATGTTGATAGAAAAATGAAATAGTCCTTCATTGAATAGTTATTTCCCTAGATCAATCGATTTCTCTTAATCGTTCAATACTATCATTTTTCTTCAACCACCTTTCATTCTTTGATTTTTTCTATAATGCACCTTTTTTTTAACAATTCACTCAAACAAGGCGCTAATGCCGCTAATAAGCAGGGGGGCTTCTTGGAGTGAAACAGAATGAGAATTCTTTAGAAGGAACAGGAACCCAATCCTAAAATGAACCAAAGGTTACGCTTCTATTTTAAAAGACCGGTCGATAGGCTAAAATATCTACTCTTATTTAGGTAAAAAGTAAAAATGAATAGTAAATAAAATTTTAAGAATTTAGCCGAAGACTTTAGAAGTATAGAGTGAAAGAAATCTTTTAAAGGAACCGGAAACCTGTTCCAAATCATCTACGCCTGTCAAAAGACTAGAGAGGATTGTCAACTGGATGATATGGGAACTTATCTACTTCTATTAGACGAAAGTCTGTTTTTTTATCATTTCACCTCAAGCATGGCAATGAAGCCACTAAGAAAGAAGGGGACTTTAGAGAGCAAATAAAAAGAAAAAGAAAAATTGTATTACGGGTAAATAATAATAATAATAATAATAATAATAATAATAATAGAACAAGAATGAACCAGACAGAATATAACAATTGAGATTACATTTAATTTTTTTTTAAATCAAATTTAATTGGAAAGATAGAGGCCGGAAGAGAAATCAACACACAAGAAGTTTCATAGAAGAAACTATTATCATAGAACTTACGGTTAAATATAACTGTTTCAAATGTAAAATGATGAGAACGAGCCGGCAATCCAATACGGTGCTTAAATTCATAAACTCCAGGTACATTGTTTACCAGAACAATTACCATCAAAGTATTTATAGAAAAGTCACAGATATACGAAATTACAGTTGTTTGTTTTGTCATTTTGTGTTTAACGGCATATAAACCCTTATGTTGAAAATTGATAACATTTCTATAAAAAAAAATCTATTGTTGGTAATATTTTTTCTTTTCTTTTTTTTTCTCTGAAAAAGTATTGTTGGTAAATTTTTTTTGTTTTCTATGAAAAAGTATTGTTGGTAATTTTTTTTTTTTGTTTTCTATGAAAAAGTATTGTTGGTAATTTTTTTTTGTTTTCTATGAAAAAGTATTGTTGGTAATTTTTTTTTCTATGAAAATGTATTGTTGGTAATTTTTTCTATGAAAAGTATTGTTGGTAATTTTTTTGTTTTCTATGAAAAAGTATTGTTGGTAATTTTTTTTTGTTTTCTATGAAAAAGGATTGTTGGTAATTTTTTTTTCTATGAAAATGTATTGTTGGTAATTTTTTTTTCTATGAAAAAGTATTGTTGGTAATTTTTTCTTGTTTTCTATGAAAAAGTATTGTTGGTAATTTTTTTTCTATGAAAAAGTATTGTTGGTAATTTTTTTTGTTTTCTATGAAAAAGTATTGTTGGAATTTTTTTTTTTTTTGTTTTCTATGAAAAAGTTTTGTTGGTATTTTTTTTTTGTTTTCTATGAAAATGTATTGTTGGTAATTTTTTTTTTCTGTGAAAAAGTATTGTTGGTAATTTTTTTTGTAATGTATTCACGCCAGTTTGGGTGTTCACTATTTGCTCATAGCTGGGATATCAATATATGCTACGGTGAACCTGGGAACAACAGCAATTAAGAGTTAGTACCACATTCCGCAAAACTCACGATCCGAGGACTATCTGCCGGATTTAGTTTATCGTCGAACCCAGGATGCCAACTACGGCGGTGTAAAATTAACTAAAGGCAATATGCAAGGTCAAGAGCAATAACATTACAAAATTCTTCTTTTGATTTTATCAAGAATCTATATGTATTGTTTACTTACCACCTGCATACTGACATAAAAATCAAAATCTGATTTTTACGTGAATGATAATTAAGCAATTTCTTCTTAGTTAAATTATATTTTCGATCGTTATGTAAAGCTTTAATCGACCTCTATGATATACATATCACAAACAGTTTACATGTTTGGTAGAATTATTGAATATACATTGATTTTTAGTTAAGACATGTATTGCTTTTTTGTATTCCATCATGCGTAATGGGATTATCCGTTAAGTTTCTTAACTAAAATCTGAAAGTCACTTATAGACCAATTATTTATTTAGAGAAATATAAGGTATAACTTTTAAATTTGTTTTTCTCATACAAAATGCGATATTGCAATTGAATGAAACCTTATAATTTCTTTATCGCTCAGTTGTAAATAACTGAATGTTACCTTTAGTATCAGAGCGGATGTTCAAAGATTAGTTACTCGTAAATAGCGAATCTTGTCGCGGTGGACTGAGCTATTCAGCAATATTCACTCCGACAATTAATGACAAATAACTATTCGTCTCTAACTCGTATACAATGAATAACTTCTTGATAACAGCGGATACCCAATTCACAATTCCGTATGTCTATGCATCAGTTTGAAAGCTTATATCTCTTAATCTTTTACAGGATGATCTCTACAAAGAGGAACATATAGCACTGGCAGATAACCTTCAAATGTATGAATTCATTTGAGAACTAGAGTCGATCTTACATGATTTCAAAAGTATCTTTTGCCTTATACAGTTATAGACGAAGTGTCATAGTCAGTTCTGTTTCAACGGCAGATATATATATATATATTTAATATATTCTGTTTAGATCAAGACAGGTGTAACTAAAATACCAAACTGCTAAAATGGATTTTCTTATGTGTAAAACTAATAGGTATTACATAAGGCTTCTAATGCAGAAAGATTTTATATTGCTTTCAGTGACATTATATGTCCTGCTGTTTTCAGTGATCTGTTATTATGGCCGCTTTTAGCGGTGCAATATTCTTTCTACTTCCACTAATCACGGAGTTTTGATGGATGGAACTCGTCTGACAAAATATTATTTTTTAATGCCATATCACTTCGGAAGATAGGCGATTCTAAATCTCCATATATTTATTTTTTTTTATTAACTGTGAAAGAGCAGAATAAGTAGAGTGTTTTGTCATTGGCTTTTCTATTGCTTTGAATTAAAACTGAGTGATTCATTGATTTCTTGTTTTTTTTTGTTTACGGTTTATTTAAAGCCGGCACATATTTATTAGTTTTTTATGAATTTCGGAGAGATAATGATGTTTATCTGATACAAGCCCTACTGTTTAACCCATAACTGGGAGGTGAAGAAGTGGATTCATTCTTTCCCCAATAGTATTTGCACGTAAGTTAATATCACGGACTCGAATGGAATTCGATCATAGCTCTCCGATTTTTCGTTGCGAAACGTTATCCATTACAACAGATGCACATCGAAGCTGGTATGTGTGAATGGTCACCCACCTAGAAACTGACTAGTTTCGATATTGTTTAACTTCTGTGCTCGAACTAGAACCGGTCTTTCAATGTCTAATTCTGTAAGCTTTTTAGATTAATAAGATTAATAAGATTAATAAGATTAATAACTTCCACTGAAAATTTTGTTACTCATGTTCAGAAAGTCCGGTTTGCCTGCTGCTTACCTCATTTATATGTGAAGTAGTAAGTCGTTAGATTAACCTCACAAAAAATCATTTGCGTGAATGTCAGGGAAATAGACACGATAAGAATACGAACAACTTCCGAGCTCAGCAGTAAATGTCTCATTATGTCTATTAATGCAGCAATTACAGGAATAAGCAATCGGATGTATAGTCACACTGATGAGCCTTGATACAGCGAAACAGCATTGCCTGTGGTTGACTACTTATGCTCTCGTTCGCCGTTTAAGCACTATAGCGAAAGAGTACTTTTAAAAACAGTGACTGCTCCTGCTATTAAAACATCGCTCTTCAGTTATGAATTGAGCGCCCTTGGCTACTAGCGTTTGTATATATCAAGTAAATAAATGTTAAAATTTTCACACGATAGCTATATGTAGAAACTTTGTTTAAACCAAATCGAGTTACGATCTGCTTGAAGAAATCCGATATATATATATATATATATATATATATATATATATATATATATATATATATATATATTGTGATGATTAAGCAAATGTTACCTAAGTAAAATATTAGTAAGTCAACAGACGTTTAGAGCCGATCAAATTGGGAAAAGTACGTACAAACATCATATATTACTTGCGTCACAACACATTTTTCACTCAGCAGTTCTACAAAACTCTCGATTTGTCTTTTCTTCACCTAATGATGATTTAAAGAATCTACTGCTTTAACGATATTTAGGAAAATTTGCGACGGAATAACCACCTTATCTGAGAAGGATTATTCCTCAGCTAGAAAAGTCAATCAGTAAAATTAATAGATATTGTTGACTTTAATAACAATTACTTTTATATATATATATATATATATATATATATATATATATATATATATATATATATATATATATATATACGTGTGTCTCTGTATACATATGTTTCGTTCTTCAGTCGAGACTATATATTTACATAGACACACACGCATACATACAGATGTGTGTGTGTGTGCATGATTATAAATTTACCTTTGTTGCATTTGTGGATGTGCTATAACAAAGATGATTCTGTTGTCTGATAATTTGAAGCTGCTTTTGTGTAAGGAAACTCTGTTGATTAGAGCTTAAGTTATACCTATATAGGATGCGTTGCACTTCATGCACCTGTGATTTATTCACCTCCGATTTGTTGCACTTTTTGTACTTGTGTTGTATGCACTCAATCTATAAGACAATGACGTTTCAATAATATTTCTGCTCTATCGCTATTGCCTTAGGATACATTCTAATGAGAGCCACCTTTTATTCCTGCTAATTCAGTTATTTACTGGTAGGAATCGCCATACAAGTGCCAAAAAAATCTAATGGTACACCCCCCCATATCTTATTTGTACAACACTATGACCGTTTTTGCTGTAAATGCATCTCTCGGAAACAAACACCTTTGTTGGTGTGTCCCTAAACATTACGAGTTAATGGAACATTGCCATCTATCATCGTTATCCTCATAATTAACACTTCCTTCTACGAACTTTAATTTTAATATTGGACGCCTCATTCAGTACACGTCTACCCTGATCCTTTTTCTAGGGGACATATTGTATTAACAAATTTTAAAAGATATTGGGATTGTAACCGGAACGATCCTAACCTGTAATTGTCTAGTTATGACTTCGGATTTTAGAAATATACGCAGAAATCGTTTTATAAAAAGAAGCGATACTTTCCTACGTGAATATGCGTGTATGTATCACATTGATTGGTTTAGTATAACTCACCATGTGTATACAATACAGAAAGGCAATCAATTTTATCTCTATAATTAATTTTCTCTGGAATGTCAGCTTCGTATGCTTTTCCAAAAATAAGAAAAAAAAAACGATTCATCAAAACCTTATTATCAAAGCCATCATTAGAAAAAATACAATACGATCAACAACCACATATCACTAAAAGAATTTTCCCATCAATATACTGTTTTATTTGGATTTTTACCGAATACATTATAACGCTTCTTTTATAGTCTCCGTAATCCAAGCCAAAACAATGACTAAAAAATGGACCTTATTTATTAAAAAACTTAATGTTAATATTTAAAACATTTTCAAAGGAAACATTTCCCATTTATTACTGATACAATAAACTTGAGGTAATCAATATTTTCCAGATTATTTAAAGCTCATTAGTTAAATCCATTATTAGAACCTCGGCGCTGATTGAAGATCAATAAAGTATTTCAATTTAAATAGCTCGAACATAAACTGGCCTTGTACCATACAAATCTGTTCAAATTATTCCGCAGTAAAAAAAAAAAAAGAATCTCAAGAAAAAACTTAAAATGTCTTGCAATTTATAAATTATAAATAAATGACAATAAGAAAAACATTTATATCAAGGTGCATTGTTCCTTGACGTACTTAAGGCAAGTTTAGAAATTTTATTTAGTGACCAGAAGTAACGTGGATAGATTTGATCAAAATCAAATATTATGTATTAAAATCGAACCAATGTTATCGATATAATAAAATAAATGAACATAACAAGAATAATTATGTAGTATATATATATATATATATATATATATATGCATGCATGTTTCATAAAAACGACAGACAAGGTACTACGGTTGAGCTTTTTATTTCATTTTTCTTGTGTTCTAACAAGAGCTTTCTTTTCTGGGCAAAGGGTGTGTAAAAACTGTCCAAATGTTTTATATTTCCGAGCGCTTTCGGCTATACCTTTAGCCATTATCAAGGATGATTCGATTTTTCAGCTTAATTGTGTGTGTAGGTTCTGTGTATGTTTTAGTGTGTGGTAGGGATGTTTTTAATTTCCGAATACGGTTATCACATATATATTAGAAAATTTTAACATTTTCCCCTCAAATTATATTTGTGAAACATGCAGAATTATGAAAAAAAAATATTTATTAAAATTCCGGAAGTTAAACTCCATGAATACTGGAAAGAGCGATAACATATTTTCCTAAAAATATTTTAATTAAAAGACTTTATAAACTCAGTTTATCTTCAGGTGATTGGAATCTCCAACTGAAGCTTTAACACTGGACCGTGTGTTCTCAAGAACTCACAGCCCAGTGGATAAAGGCGTAGATTAGATCCAATGATTAAATCCAAAAAGTTCTGTGTTCAGTACCAGGTTACAGCAGTCGTGAGCGAAAAATACCTGGAAAGTTGAGTTAAAGGAAAATAACAGATATCCAGAAGAAAAATTGATTCTGAAACTAGGACAAATAAAGGATTCTATCGAAATTCTAATCACTTGAAGAAGGACGGTGCCAACAACGGCCGAAACTTTGTGAATATGCAGAGTTATGAAACATATATGTTTAAATTTGAAATTTCGGAAGGTAACCTCCGTGAATACTGGAAAGATAGATAACCTATTTTCCTAAAAAAATTTTAAACAAAATATTTTATAAACTTCAATTGAAAGCAGTAGTGGTTGGTTGGTAAATGGATACGAAATGTTTCTTTATAGTGAAGCAGATAATATTAACGTTACTATTACCATTATCAGTTCTTTGAAAATGTCTTCCTTTTTCTTGTCAGTGATATTTGTAAGGACATTTTCAATTTGGGAAAAGTCAGAAGTCGAAGTGAGGTAAAGCTTGGCTGTATAATTTACTGTCAGGTTGAGGTTGGTCAGGAAAAAAATTGTACGATTGCTGACATGATAATTCATGAAAGCGACAGTTACATTGTATAAACGCGTCTCACTGTGAATTGACTCAGGGACGTTTTATAATCATGTATTCCAGTAAAATGTCTTAAGTAGAAAACTTTTTTTCTACACAGCGCGTTTTCAAAGTACGTAGGCAATCATAGCTGGCGACAACATTGTCCTTAGTGTATCTTCGAATGTCTTTTCCCCACCGTATTTCCCGCTATCGCTTTAACTCAAACGAATTAGGTAGTTGCATCCATCTTTCTCATCAGCCTTCAATATGTCAAGTGATCTTCAAATTTTCCAAGCCTTCTTTCTTCTGTATTATTTATATTATTCGTACTGTTATCCTCATACGTTTCGGCCGTTGTACTCTCAGGTTATCTTCAGATGTTTGGAATCTCCAACTGAACCTTTACATTGGATCATGTGTTCTTGAGAACTCAGCCCAGTGGATAAATGCGTTGATTAGATTCAATGACTAGACCCAAAGAGTTATGAGTTCAGTGCCGGGCTACAACAGTTGTGAACGAAGAATTGCTGGAAATTTGAGTTAAAGGGAAATAACTGAGATATCCAGAAGAGAAATTGCACGTGGATCTAATCAACTGAAGAACGCCGGTGCGTACAACGGCCGAAACTTTGTGAATATAGCAATGGAGATGAGGATAACAGTCCGAATAATGTAAATAATGTAAATGTCCATGTCTCAGAGATATAGACATACCTTATTTCCTCATTATTCGAGATAGAAAGTAAAAAAAAAAAAAAACGCTTTTTATTTTGAAATATAAGTCTCCTTTTGTTTTCAGTTTTCTTTAAACTTTCTTCGTTGCTCACTAAATTATTCACTGTTATTCTCAGTATCCTTCCGTAGAACCTATGATATGTTGTCAGAAGTCTCTTTATCAGCGAGAAGTCTGGTGCACCTAAGTGTGGTGTAATGGTTAGCAACCTTTTCTCGCTAAAACAGTTAGACTTAATAGTGAGTTCGATCCTAACTAGGTGCCACATACTTTTAGCCTTGCGCCACATCTAATCTACACATGAAAAATATATATCTGTGAGAAGATTTTCCATCATTCACTGCTATTCAGCACACTTTTCTTTGTTTCTAACGAAATTTTGCTGTTTCGTAATACTTTGCTTAACTTGTGGAAGTCATCTTTCGTTATCTCAATGCATTTCGGTATTTCGATGTCACATTTTCTGTCTTCTGTTTAAACACTTCCAAGATATTTCAATTTTTGCATTTGCTGATATTTATGCGTAACAAATTCTTAGTTCATATCTTGGGGTGTTCATTATGCAGGTCAGCTTTAAATTATCTTCTTACACTTGATATTTAGCCATTTATTCTCGCTTTCTTTCATTACAGTCTGTAGAAGTCGTTGTATATATATATGATATCTGGATAGCTTATGTTGTTAAGATTGGTATATAAATTAATATAGCACGGGAGGCTGATACTAAAGATATTTATATAGAATTTATAAACCTTCCTTCTGCTATTCAAAAACTGATTCTTCCTATGGAAGCCTAAATAATTTAAACTAATATGGCGAAAATTTCGGCTTCTCCGGATATAAAAATATTCGCGTGAATTTTTTCTTATATAAAACTATGAAATGTATACAGTGTGTCCATAGAGTTCGTGTGCACTTTAAAAAATTATAACTTTATTTTTATTTACGATAGAAATAATTTGTAAAAAGGATTAGAAAGAAGTAAATCTATATTTTGCTAAGGTTTTATTGAAATTTTATTTAAGTTTCCACATGTCCTCCATCATTAGCAATACAAAGGGTGATACGATTTTGCAGTTCACGGAAAACATTTGCCAACTAATTTACAGTAATGACTGAAATCACATTAGTTATTTCAGCTATACTAAAAAGTAGGTACATAAAACTCTGTAACACTTTTTAAAGATTATTTCTATCGCAAATACAAATAAAGTTATAATTTTTTTAAAGTGCACATGAAATCTATGGACGGCCTGTGTAAATATATGACTATAATATTAAAGTGCACTTGGTTTTAGAACATATTTGCCAGACAGATATTTAGTGTTTTGGTAAATCTTGGTTTGGATATAAAGAAAGAGGTCTTGGGGTGAATTAGTCTGTTGTAAAAATATATGGGCCTTGTATCAGATGAGATAGATGCATGATAGTCTATGTCTAGCAGCCCTTTCTTATTTCCCTTTCGGCCTTGTGGCATATAGCAATTGTAAAATTTGTTAAAATAAACATGTTTGCAAATCATATTGAATTACTATAACTGATGAAAGGAAAGGAATGATTTTAAGATGTTGTATTTCGTACTCTATATTGAACACTACAGATAGCGAAACTTGACCTCAAATATAAAGTAAGTAGACAGTTTTTTTTTCATATGTATATCCATATGAAGTCGGGTATCCTGCGACATTTGAAGACCTAATTTTGAGGCTAATTTCAAATATATCGCATCATGCATAATATATATATATAAAGCATATGTAATGCTGCCTCAGGCTACGTCGTTGACCAAACTATATATCCATTTACTGTAGTCAAAAAGTACAGCTGTATTTAAAATGAACATGATTTTGATAAAACTGATGTTTACTTAACTGTATCCAATAATAATGCATGTAATATTCAGATATTAATATCGTATTATAAAATACAAATATAGCGAATATGCGTCTTTCGCATTATTTACGTTAATATGACATTTAGTTGTTTCTCGTTCGGTTGTTTATGACTGCAAGCGTTTACGCAACGAGTATAGTGTTATTAACCATACCTTATGATTCTCTTTTTTTAACTTATTTAACTAGAAGATGTGATAAAGAAATAGAGAAAAAGATGATAGTCTATTGTAATGTGGTCTCTCAAAAGAAGAAACTAGAATAATACCCGAGATACATGAGAAAATAATTTTTAAGAAATAAAAATTTGGGGGTCACACGATAAGGGAGTTCGCGCGTTACCCATGATCCCGCGCTACAAGAGTATATATGGTAATTTTAAATGCTTCTTCGGCTTAATGTTCCCATTTAGAAAAGCGTTTTGGTGGAAATCACAGCATATTATTATTATTATTTATTTATTGTTATTCACAAGTTCATGCCCTGAGAGTAATCATCCATTATTTATTTATTCTTAAGATGTTACACAAGAAGGGAAATCACACAGGAATAGCGAAAAGCATCGACAATTTAGGCAAAGTACTAAAAGACAGATGAATGTCGTTAGATAGAAAGACAATATTGATGGAACGCTATCTAATATCTAATTTCATATAAGTCAGTAAATGTTTGACAGTCTCTTGTCTGCTGAAGGACACTTGAAATCACATGGTTCTTCCACCGAAGCTTTTTAGTAAACGAGCAGACAATTTTTGGAATAAAAAGCTCTGATGAAAAATAATAACTGCAAAGAAGCTGATACTTACAATGATGGATTTGCTTTTTATGGTTTATCAATCCTTTGCGGGTTATCTCAAGCCAGGAACTGTTTTAGATTCTAAGATTCTTGTAGTTATAATTGTTTAGTGATAGAAGTTTTACTTATTAACCCATCGCTGGAAAAACAAAATGGATTCATACTTTTCCCAAGCTTATTTGCGCGTCAATGAATATAAAGAGTTCAACTGAAATTGAAACTCAGCTCACCGATTAAGACTTTCTAGAACTAACGTTTTAAGTTGACATGAAGTGGAAAGTGTATATTGAATCAATTGCTAAGTCTGCAGATAGGAAATTTGGTTCGCTGTGTCGCCAAAATCTATCTTATTAACGAGGAAGTTTATAGAATAAAGTACACTTCCTGCACGTGATATTCCCGAGCGGTACCATATCTTGGCACTGGACTGTCTTGAAGCTTCTTAAATTCGGTAACCTTACTAGAACCGGTGTTTCAATGTGATGTCACCGTCAGCCTGATACATACAGCAAGTAAGAAACAGATTAAATATCTGTGACACGGATTAACGGATTAGTGAATTTAACGCACTTGGGGGAAAAGTGTAAATGAAAGCTTCGTAGCATATTTGTTTGGATGATTGCGAACAAGGGCAGTTGAGGAACAAACGTTTCTTAGAACTAAAAAAGAAAACAGAAATGTTTGGAGAGCCATGAATTACTGAAGGAACACGGCCCATAACAGCAAGATATAAACTGTTATATAATATCAGTCCCTGTATATGGCATTAAATGTTGAATAAACCCCACGGGGATAACCAAGAAACTTGACATTAAAGAAACTGTTTCTGCAGAAATATGCGAAAAAGTCTATGATCTGAACATTTGAGCAACGGGAAGATTTAAAGATATATAGAATACTTAGAATCTCTTAAAATAAGGAAATGTGTCTTGGAGAATAACGCATTCAGAGAATATAATAAAGAAAAGAGGAACATAAGAAAGCTTCGTGTAACTTACTAACGAGCTTGTGTAAATGACTGGGCTTTGAGTGATGTTAAATATATAAACGTTACTAAGATAGACAAAGGATAGGAAGCTGTAGAGAGGCATGATCACCCAAATCCTTAATGGCACACAGAATGAAACGATGTATATCCGACTAAACATAATCCATCTAAATATAGATAAGAAAAAAGAAACTATTCATAGTCTCTTAAGCAAGATTTGTAATTACTTCCTTTGATTTTGTATATCATTAAGATATCAGAAAATAACAACCTCACTAGAACAGAGAAAATATTTTATTTTAAGCCACAGAACGAAATACAATTTCTAGCTCCGTACGTAATTACCATGAAAATTACCGGGTCTCAATCAGTCAATAAATCTGTTTTCAGCCAACAATAAATTGCATTAAATTTAGATTCCAAACCCTCGAGGCATTTTTTGGGCAATTAAAGTCATGAAATACTAACGATTTAGAAAGTCCGTTCACTTTATTTGATTTATTTATTTTCCTTTTACATTGAAGGCGCACTTTTAATTTAGGGTCTTATCCAAAAATCTTACTTCTCTTAAGTGTTTGTTTAATAGGCAAAACATATTAATAAATAAGCAAAATAAACGAATAAATTAAATGAAACAGCAAATAAAAATAAAATACTTGCCGGTCTCATTATCTTCAGAGATACTTGTTAAATACGTGTAAGCTCACAAGCAAACATACGAAAATAAATGCACAGAAGCGTAAAATTAGCAAATATTATTAGAGAGGAGAACAGATAGGGCGAAATAAGGAAAGCGTTTAACTCATAATGTACGAAAATTCTG
Source organism: Acanthosepion pharaonis (assembly GCA_903632075.3). Classification (NCBI taxonomy): domain Eukaryota; kingdom Metazoa; phylum Mollusca; class Cephalopoda; order Sepiida; family Sepiidae; genus Acanthosepion; species Acanthosepion pharaonis. The sequence continues at coordinate 513,778 of CAHIKZ030000987.1, read as the reverse complement.
TATAAATATAACGCCTTCTTTTTTTTCCATGTGCTTATTCTCACACAATGATGTAATGGTCTCGTGACATCAGTTAAAAATGAGCAGTAAATCCTACCCTAACTGGGTGCTCTACACATGCGGCCTTGTGCTACATCTATGGAACACTTATATTATAGCTTCTGGCCTCGCCTCTCGGCTTCAGTCACTTTTCCCCTGTCGTAATGCAGCCTTCCTTTGCCTTTTCTATAATTACTTTCATGGTTATTGTTTAGATGAACTCTTCGCAATGGTACCTAGACTTCTGGAATTTAAGAGCAGTAATAGATTTGCGGCAATGTTTCATATATACACTGTTTAATTGGATATATTTAACCGTAAGTTCTATGATGACAAGTTCTTTTTTTTCGCTCTGAAAAAAATTATATATGAGAGTTAAAAAGCAAGACATCAATATGTTTTTGTTAAACAGTAACACCATTTACCGAAAATCTAATCTGAATCATAAAATAATAAAAAAAATCAATAAAACTATGACATTATTTAGTTAGAAAAGCTTTGAATTACTTTTATAAATGCCTTATTTTACGGCTTACAGGGCACACTTTTTTCCTTAAACATACCCTGAAAAGTACGTGTGCATCTTTCAAGACGAATGTAAAGCAAAGTCCAGACTAAAGTAAGCTTTGAAACTCAATTAATTATCTTAACTGATAGGGACCCGGATTTATATGTTGAGTCATTACACTATAGTTTTAGTTATCTAATTCAGTCTTTGTTATGATGTAACCTAACTTATCTATTACAAATATTTCTAAGACTATAAACCTTCCTGGAGCCGAGCCACAAGCTTAAACATTCAGTGTTTACTAGCAGCGGCGGGAGCCTTTCTGCACTTGACTAGTATTTCATTGACATAAAAACAAAATCAGACGAGTGATAAATGTAAACAATATTTGTGACATCAGTATGTGAGGAAGCATGGTGAGTTTTTGTAAGAGAATGACTTTTTTTCTGAGAAATCTCTTTTTAATATTAGGATACGTCTTCCAAGCCGCAGCGTCTTGTAAGCCGGAAAATGCGCTAATAGATATTAAGGGCACTATTGTCTTAAAAAATACATTTTTTAGATGAATAATGAATTTTTAAAGAATTGCTTTCATTTTTAAATTTTTATTTTGAATTATATATTACGCTTTAGATCTTTTAAATTTCTTTATTAATTTCACCCTTTTAAGTGATATTATTTTGGACTAAAAACTATATTTACTAACCATAGATGGAAAAGCTTATGACAAATGATCAATCATCACTATTTTAAAAGGATTTTGATTTCCTTGGTATGTGTATAAATGTGGCTTTTTTGTAATTAGGGACGAACATACACGACATTATTAGAAAATAAGAGCCTTAATTATAGTAAATTTAAAGACAGAAAGTATAAAAAATTCATTAAATTATTAGATTACGGAGAATATCTTAAATTGGTAAGATTACTGAGTACTTAAAAACTGAGTATCTCGTTAATTCGATTAATTTTTAACACTAAATATGAATCTACCATCAAGATGTCAAACACGTCAATATCTTAAAAAACAACTACCACAGTGTTAAAAAATGCATTCCTACGATATTTTAACCTGAAAGTAAGTAATACTAGGTCCAATTCCGATTAATTATACATTAAATCAGCTAATATTCCTCAAATAACGATACACAAAAGTTTATTTTATTTTTGGAAGATTTTTAATAAAGAAAATTACATTGCGATGAATGAGTACTAAAAACGGAAGCTAATAATCTATTAAATAATTTTAGTCTTTTTAAAATCATTCCAATCAAGGTGATTTAGTTTTCAAATGCAGCAAATTATTTTGCTTATTCAAAATATTAAATGAAATCTATTACCTTGGAGTTAAAACTAAAATATTACCTTCAAAAAGATTTTTCATATTTAAAAATTAATTTTAAACCTTATGTATTATTTCATTTGAAAATTATTATTTCAGTGGTGGTGTCCAGTTTTCAGAATGTCGATAAACTTGTCACCGTATTAACTTATATGCATTACCCGATTTTACTTGTACACGGTACCTTAATACTAATGCTATTAATGAAGAATGCATTGTTTTGGCATAAGAAAGCAGATACTATTGCTTCATTCGAAACGAAGGGCACTGAATTGAACAATCAACTCGGACATTCCTGCCAAAGTCAAAAACATATTTAATTCATCAAAAATCCACAGCAACATTCGTAAGTATGCCTTTTCTAACCTTCACCATTTTAATTTTTACGTTTTATTGTATAGAGTTTACCCTATTAGTGATAGGGTAAACTCGGTTTTCGAGACTTAGGTGGAAACAAGTGCTAGAAAAAAAGGTAACGGGAAACCACTTCATCATTATTCTAGAATATTATGGCAAAGGATAATAAAGAAAAGGGGTTAGTGGATTGTTATGATCACGCAAGCCATGAAGCGACATGTCATTAAAAATTGATAGTGACGTAGCTTCTCGATTTTAACGTTTCCTTTATTGTCAAAATATTTCGAAAAAATAGGCATGCACTGTTTAATCTATAATTTTATTTAAAATTCTTAAATATTATTTTTGTTAGCCTTGTTACCTTAATGTATAATTTCGCCAAAGCATTGAAGTACGACAGATCAATGTTTAGCGGTTCGTATTGAGAAATCGGAGAGCAAATTTTTGAATTTCATTCGAGTTCATTACATTCATTTACGTGGAAAGGTATGAATCCATAACTTCTCCCTCTACCTATAGGTAAAATAGCAGGGCAAACTGTGTCCTATAGAGTTAGGTCTAGGAGAAGCACTGAAATCAAGCAGCCTGCTGCCTTGTAGGTCCCGCCTAACTAGGCAAAGGCAACATAAAAATAAGTTCAGTCATAAATTCACTAACGCTGAGAGTACGACCTGGGTAACCCCAACACCCCGGTGTCAGAGGAATCAACAACGCATTGTACTATTCTGCAAAATGCGCTAACTGAAGTAAAATAAATGAACCTAAAATTACTACTTGTGAGACAATGTCACAACTCTAAAGCTGTTGTGGTGTCCTCCCTCTAAAAAGTCTATGTTGGACTCTTCCCCCTACTATAAGATGAGTAGAATAGTGGGGGAATAGTTGAAAAGATTGTTCAAACTGTCGAACTCTCTGCCTCCAGGCAGAGAGTTCGACAGATGAACAAGATATTCGGATGTTCCCCATGACCTTTTCTCCTACAAATCTTATAGTAGGCGGAAGAGTTCAACATAGACTCTTTAGAGGGAGGAAACCACAACAAAACAATGGACGTTAATCCCTTGTTTATTCAATAAGTGCAATCCAAATTTGTATCATCTCAGAATTGTATCAGCACATAATTATTTTTTCTTAAATCGAGACGGCTCGTCGTCTCATTTCTAGCGGCTCTGAATGAGAAATCTGACGGATATTAGACGGTTTCGTTATAGTAACTTACGCACAAATATCTTGAGAAATGTTTGAATCCATCTTTTCTCTCCTCCAGTTATTAGTTAAATAGTAGGAGTTTTATCTGAAAAAATCAATTTGATTCTATAAAAATTGGTTATGCAACATTCCTTCGTAACAAAGATATATTCTTGCTATCCACAATATGTTGCTTTAAATGACGCATAACGATGTGATTTATTAGCTGTTACACGGGACACGCATGTCTCTTTCGATTCACGTATTACTAGGCAGAATATTTTCTCACAGTAGGCTACTGTTTCATTCTGTAGCAAAATGGTTGAAAGCCAAGGTTATAGGACCCGGTCAGTCTTGCTTTTCAACGGATAACTGGTAGGGGGAAGTGATAGATTAATAACTTTTCGAGGATATTTGCGCGTATGTGAATATAACGTACCTGATTGGAATTCGAACTTCTCCTTTTCAGCCGTTTTACGTTATACTGCAAATCCCAAATATGTTTCGGCTTGAAATAATGCAGAAATGTGTGACCAGCCTTAAAATATCGAAAAATATTAAATCAATATTTAATAAGCGATACGTCATGGAGGTTCTAGAAAAATACGGTTTTCAAATAGATTATGAAACGATTTATAAAAATGCAAAACTGTCATGCGTATATCAACGGAGTGTATTTGAATCTCACTAATTTTTGGTTTTGAACCTCAGTGTGTACTACAATTACTTCTGTCGCTCGTTGCTTGTCATTGTAAGTAATGTATTCTGTTTGACTTTTGACAAGGAGGAATAACTTAATGTTAAAAGAAGATTCTTGAGACACTCCTTGTTTCTAAAAGAGAGACGACTGAAATCAATAGGCAAATATGCAGCTACATTAACACTGATTAAAGCACGTATATACTTTCACTTATGTCCTGATATCGGTCGATGCAGACGACATGGATTTGAAGGATAAACCATCAGAATATTTGCAACACGATTTGATTCAATATTAACCGAAGCGAAATTTAGTCGATATGGTTTCCTACTTACAGCATAGAAAAAACGATTCATCATGTTAAGTGTGTTTGCTGCGGAACCAAGAAGGACTTTACTAGGTCAAGTTGCTAGCCCGACGCACGAGCTAATTTTTAATTCTTTTTTTTAACCTTATTCTTTTCTGTTTCGTTAAGGATACTTTAGAGAGAAGAACAATAAATGAACAGATTTCAGTAAGACATGAGAATGACGATTGGCGCTGCATTTAAATTTTTGAAGATTGTATTTAACAGGGAAATAAGAAAACGGAAAAGTATTTCACTGTCAAGAATTGCGAGAAAAGAAAAAGGAGAATATTATTTACGGTGACAATGATCAAAATAGCAAGATGTCACCTTAACTAATATTCAGATAGTAAAACAAGGATACTTAGTAGCAAACCAAATAGTACTCTTAAATTCACGTTGCCGGGTTACTAAGGAAATAAGGCATTGGTTGCCAACCAAAACAAGAGATCTCTATTTAACCTGCTATTAATCTCTTTCTGGGGGAGAGGAAACTGATGAATTCACATCTTGCCAACTATATTTCTCTGAAAGCAAAAATGTAATTTTACCTCGGAATGACAATCAGTTTTTCCACGTCGATATCTGCCAAGTAAATCGCACAATAATTATGTAAAGACAAATATACCAGCAATATTTATCATCAGAGCAGCGTTATTTCTTATTGAATATTTCATAACCTGACTATTAAAGAAAAAAATCGCTGAAGCTAAAAGTATGATATAAACATTCCGATTGATGATAATTTATCTTTCTTTATTATATTTGTATATAAAACTTTTTCTATTGCGACTCAAAATTCAAATTATTGAAAATGTGAAGGAAAAGCGATGAATATTAATCGAGAAAACATGGTAAAACGAAGTTGCATTTATCACTAAAAGCCTCAGTATTAACATAAATATATGATGTGTAAGTAATTGTAGACATGCGTTTGAATATAGACAAGCTCCATAGAAAATATATATATATATATATATATATATATATATATATATTGAACAATAAAAAATATTAAAAAATAAAAATCATCAGACACACTGGGTTGTAGATTAATATTCTTTCGCTTTTATTATTTTATTTCATTTAGATTCCTCGACTAGTTTCAGCCAACATGGCCATTATCAGGAGAAGAAATATTTCTGCTTGCTGGTAGCAGTGAACTACAGAAATGAATGTCTTGATGGAGAAAATGAACTTTTGTTTGTACTTTTCATTTGTTTTTATTTTTTTAACTTTTTAACACAATTCTTAACATTCCTTGTGTTGGTCAAACAGTCTCTTTTAAGTTGTTATTTAAGATAAGAGCTGGATGGATCCATGCTTCTCTGAATTACCATGGTCAGTTTTACAGTTTTATTGGTTCCTGTAGAGGGGATGTGTCTCTGTTAAATGTGTGTGTGTGTGTGTGTGTGTGTGTGTGTGTGTGTGTGTGTGTGTGTGTGTGTGTGATTTGGTTCTTAGGGAGTGAGTGAGTATGATATGTGTAAGCGTGTACATTGCTGTGGGTGTGTGTTATCATTTGGTTCATTAGTGAGTGGGCAGTATGATGTGTTTAAGTGTATGTTCGTGTGGGGTGTGTGTATAAGTGTGAGGCCTCAACACCTCCGTAAGTATGTCTGTCTGTCTCTCTCTCTCTCTCTCTCTCTCTCTATATATATATATATATATATATATATATATATATATATATATATAGGTTGGTGCAAAAATAATGTCGTTTTCTCACATATGTTAATTTTATATATGATTTCTGAATTAATTCATTGATATATGTAGCCATGTCATATATCATTTTGAAGCGCGTTTTTCGCTCTATCGAATTGTGTTATTCGTTACCGTTCTCAATCTCTCCATGCATTTTTTTGCAGGCTTTTTGACAGCATGAACAAAATTCAAATCCACACGATTTTCTTGTTCCTGTTCAAACTAGGCCGAAAAGCTGCCGAGACAGCTAGTGATATCAAGGATGCGTTTGGCCCAGGTACCACTAACGAATGTGTGGCACAACGGTGGTTCAAGAAATTTCACAATGGTGACGAGAGCCTCGGAGATGAAGACGGTCGCGGCCGGCCGACTGCGGTTGATAACGAACATTTGAAAGCCTTAATTGAAGCCGATACTCGCAAAACCACACGAGAAGTTGCTGTTGAACTCGAGGTCGACCACTCAACAGTCGTTCGCCATTTAACGCAAATAGCGAAGTCAACAAAGTTGAATAAATGGGTGCCGCATGAATTGAACGATAATCAAAATATCGTCGTTTTGAGGTGTCTTCTACGCTCCTTCTGCGCAACAAAAACGACCCATTTCTCGAGCGGATTGTGACGTGTGATGAGAAGTGGATACTCTACGACAACCAGCGACGTTCGGCACAGTGGTTGGATGCCGGAGAAGCTCTACAACATTTCCTGAAGTCGGAATTGCACCAAAAAAGGTTATGGCAACTGTTTGTTGGTCTGCGGCCGGTCTCATCCATCACAGCTTCTTGAATCCGGGCGAAACGATTACGGCGGAGAAGTACTGACAAATTGACGAAATGCACCAGAAGCTCCAACGTATGTGACCGAGATTGGTCAATATGAGGGTACCAATTCTCCTCCATGTCAACGCTCGCCCGCATGTTGCTCAACTGACCCTGCAGAAACTGAACGAATTAGTCTACGAGACTCTGCCTCATCCGCCATATTCACCGGACCTCTCGCCCACCGATTATCACTTTTTCAAGCATCTCGACAACTTCCTGCGCGAAAAATGGTTCAAAAGCCGAGATGATGCCGAATCGGCCTTCAATGACTTCATCGCTTCCAGAACTCTGGATTTCTATGCTAATGGGATAAATAAACTTGTCTCTCGTTGGCAAAAATGTGTCCATTCTAATGGTTCTTATTTCGATTAATAAAGTTTATTATGAAAGGAGTTATGATCTTTTGAAGTTGAACGTCAAAAAAACGACATTATTTTTGCACCAACCTAATATATATATATATATATATATATATATATATATATATATATATTACAATAAACGTGCAATCAATTTACAAATACATGAATTATTCACACAAAACTAATGCAAAGGTTAATGATTTAAATGGCGAGACATCCATCTCGCAAACAATTCAAATAGTACACAAAACCTCCAGATCCGTTATGAATGAATTGATCCTTGTTTATATAAATTTCTGCCGTATTAGTTGTTATTTTTACTACAAGCTTTCGTCTGTTCCTACAGACATCTTCAGGTATATAATAGATGTTGTTCTTGTTTTTTTCTCTTAGTAATAAGAGGACATCGAAAATATATGTGTATTGTATCCGAAATGCTATTGAAAATGAGATATTGGTTTTGAACGCGCCAAAGCAACGCTGAGTTTGAAAAAAATTTTAAAAGTGTTTGCATTTATACCAAATATGGTAATGAACAAATTATTTTACTGGTAAATTTTACTGTCAAAGTGGCATGAACTATATTGTTCAATAATTACAGTAATGTCGCACTTATTAACCAAAAAGTCGCACATGGATCAGTTATTTAAATTACAATAAACGTGCAATCAATTTACAAATACATGAATTATTCACACAAAACTAATGCAAGGTTAATGATTTAAATGGCGAGACATCCATCTCGCAAACAATTCAAATAGTACACAAAAACCTCCAGAGCCGTTATGAATGAATTGATCCTTGTTTATATAAATTTCTGCCGTATTAGTTGTTATTTTTACTACAAGCTTTCGTCTGTTCCTACAGACATCTTCAGGTATATAATAGATGTTGTTCTTGGTTTTTTCTCTTAGTAATAAGAGGACATCGAAAATATATGTGTATTGTATCCGAAATTCATTCATAACGGATCTGGAGGTTTTTGTGTACTATTTGAATTGTTTGCGAGATGGATGTCTCGCCATTTAAATCATTAACCTTTGCATTAGTTTTGTGTGAATAATTCATGTATATATATATATATATATATATATGGCATATTTTAAATATATGAATACATAGTCGTACAGATTCAAATATTATACAGGATACACTGCATTGAATGACTCTAAATTATGGGCGCTGTTGTAATAAAAGAAAAACAACCAACATTAAATACGTTGTCTCTATCCAGAGGGGTCAGTATACTGAAATGTGGCTAATATTTTAACAAATTACCCATACAGAAATAATTTAAGTTTGGCCGTTTATATGACGTCAATTTTATGGACCCAAAATTGGTTCCATTAAATAGGAAAATGCCGGAATTTAAAATCAGTTGCCAAACTAACTGTACGCAGAAATATCCTTGAAAACGAATGTATCAACTTTTGAAAATACTCGGCAATGAAAACAATATAAAGTTATTATGAATTTTGGCAAATTTATCGATAACACAAAACAACCTATTCGGAAACATGAAACATTTAATAAAATAAAGATAGACAAAAATTATACATATTATCTAGCAAAACATCTTTGAGATCATTCTTGCTACCGATATACACATTATTTAATACGTATGTAGTAAAGCGTAATATAAACTAAAAGCTTAATATATAAAATAAACTGAGGGCTTAATACCCATATCGACATAGTCTAAATATAATATTATTATTTCAGTAATACTAAAATACGTCACTCTCAGTTTCATGTCATAAATATCATCAGATAGAAATAACATATTAGGAAGCTAAGGCGATTAGTGAAGTAGATTCAAATGCTATATAGGAGCTGCAGAGGATCAATGGAAAAGATGATTATACAAACATGAGATGAGTTTGAGCAACATTAAATACAAAGGTTACACTGCTCTTTCTACCTACTATTGGAACGTCATTAACACAGAAAAAAATCACCTGCCATTACGAGGTAAGCATTGGCTAAATCCAGATGATGTAACAAAGTTGGCAAAGGCAGTAATTTGTGCCTGAAAGAAAGTTTGATAATCCTACTACGAATGTGTGTCTAGCTATTGAATATGTGAAGCGAACCATGTTATAAGAAAAAAAAATTAAATAAAAATACAGATTCTGAAGTATTTCAATTAAATTATATCTTGGTTCCATATTATTTTCTCCTGAGATTCCAACCGCCCCACCCCACTTTAAAATGAATTGCCAGTACCAAGAGGAAATACAGTGTACTTTTGTCTTATTTTAGGAAGATACAATTGACATTCTCATCTTTGTCACAATATTTATTACAACGTTTCGGCCGTTGTACGCTCCGGCCTTCTCCAGGTAGTTGAAATGTTGATCTGAACACTTTATTTTCTCTCACCGGAGTAGACTGTTCTCCACTGCATTAACCAGGTATCGAACTCACATTCTTTGAGTCCTGTCACTGGATCTAACAAACGCCTTAGATCCAGTGACAGGACCCAAAGAGTGTGAGTTCGATACCTGTTTAAGGCAATGGAGAACTTGGAGAGGGGAATTAACAGGAGATAACTGATAACTGACATCCATTAAATATGGCACGTGGAACTAGAACAGTCTACCCCGGTGAGCGAAATAAAGGGTTCAGTTCTGCATTCCAACCACCTGAAGAAGGCCGGAGCGTACAACGGCCGAAACGCTGTAACAAATATGGCGACAAAGATGAGGAGAATAGTACGAATAAAATAAATAATGTACATAATACCTTATCTCAGAAATATAGACAGGTAATTAACATTGTTCTGAATTTTTTTCCCTGTTTGTTCATGTTTTTCACCTTTTTTTCTCTGTTTGGTTTTTTCATCTGCTGTGGTGCAGTACAACCATTATGGTCGAGTCTTCGCATCAGAATTAAATTTCTTCACCTTCAGCCTGGGCCTTTAAGAAGAAAAAAAGCAGTATTGGAGAAATATTACCGGCAGTTTCTAAAGCCCTCGATGCGATCACGACCGGGACAGTTTCCCTGTTGACGACAGACAACAAATCCTGCAAGCTCATTGTGGTCAGTAGAGAAAAGAATGAGACCGAATATGCATGCCAGACCATCTTGTAGATCATCCTGCTGGCAACCGAGAAAGAGTCGAAACAGATGGAACACAGTATTTTGACAATGAAAGCCGTCCGTCTCCGGACGGAATTCATACGACGAGGGCGCAATGACACAGGGTATCCATGGAAATCACCAAGTTCATCTTCAAGATTTAGAAAATTCGGGGATGTCTCTTTCATGACATGCAAGGCGAGCGTTGCCACCGGGGTTTTTATCCTTCAGCTCGTAAGACTTCTTGGGTGTCTCCGACATATAAACCTGTCAAGTCTAGATAATATTTGCGATAGTTAAGGAACGTCGAACCCACTGATTGTTATGTGGTGACACGGGGCACCTGTCAAAAGCGTGACTCAGCAAGAAGCCGGTGCTACACCCTCAACAGTCTATCTTGATCTAAGACGTGGTGACAGTGAATTCCGGCCAGTAGCAGTGAGAAGGTAACCGAAGGCTGTAACCTCTCCTTTCCAGTAGGATGTTCCACTAGAGAAAGCTTCATCAACAAAGAAGCAGCAACAACTGCGCCAGTAGACGAAGCTGGCGACGCAGCAGCATCGACAGCATCTATTTCAGCAACAACTGAAACAACAAAGTTATCAATCGCAACAGCAGCAACAATATCAGCGCAGCAGGAGCTACCATATCAACAGCAGCATTTGGACCAGCTCCTAGAGGTAGATGAAATAAGTCCATCTTGGTCATCTTTAAAAATCAGGTGGGTGCAGGACAAAGAAGATGACAATGCAGGGAGCAGTTTGGGGCGAGCCATGCCGAGTCTTAATCCGCACCGGCTTCCCCAGCAAGAACGGATGAAAAACACCCCAGTAAAAGTAAGGCATGGAGCCTTCTCTCTTCTTCTAAAAGGGTACCGAAGCCTGTAACCCTTTCTAGAGCTCAGCCAACTCTTTCTCCCTTACCCATCCCCAAAGAAGTTCTCCAAGTGGGTGAGCAGCAATCTGTAGAATTGTCCGGTAGGCCCCTGCAAAAAAATCTTTTCTCATAGAGGAAGGCCATCCCGACTCCTAATTTCTTGAAAAATTATTTTGATTTTAATATTCAATGAAGTTCATCTTAGCTTAGAACTAGCTGCTCAGCAAAGCAATATCGAAGGTTTCCTTATAAATAAACGTCAAAACCAATACCAGCGCCTGTTCAATTATACAAGGTAATTGATTTGGTTTGATTGATTGATTTTGGTTTACGGTTTATCAAAACGTTGCATGTTATTTAATGCCAGTAAATATTTTCAGATTGTAAGAATATTTTGGAGATAATATTGGATTGATTGATATACATCCAACTAATTATCCATAGGTGGGGAGAAGAAAAGATGGAATCATAACTTTCCCAAAGGTATCTACTCGTAATTGAATCTAACGGAATCGACTGGAATCGGAACTCGCCTCTCCAATTTCCAAATCCGAACCGTTGCCCATTACACCACCCGCATATACAAGCTTAGAAGACATAGCATTCCCATGGGGTTAACCTTCTATGTACTTAGTATGCTTGACTTTTCTCCCCCACCATATGAGCCATATTTGATTTGAGATTTAGTAAGTTTATAAATTCTCAGTGTGATTTGCTTGTTCTGGGACTTTGAAATTTGCTTAATTCTTAGAGGTCATTCGTATGGGATGAAATACAATTGATAATACCGAAATTTGAATATTGCTCACCAATTCCATATTGCACGACGATAGCATTTATGCTAAATGCAATTAGGTTAGTCGTGAATCCGTTTATTCTCCCACCAGCAATTGGTTAAGTAACAGAATATACTTGAATCTCGAGCTTTAGTTAGCAACTAGTATAATATTAAAAAAAGTCTTAATTCTAAATTTCACTAATAATAAATAAAAGGACTCAGTGGATGGCCATGATCAGCTAATGTATGCGGAACATGGCAGTTTTAAAAACAAAGGTTCTTTGTTCGAGCGAAGGTATGAAAATGTTGAATATCTAAGGATTTATTTACAAATATCTATTTATTTTAGTAAGACATTTTCCTGGCATTAAATGCTCCCATTCATCCTTGTGGCATACATGGCTAAATTTATGAAATATCGAGAATAAATTCATTAATTAATTGAAATTTAAATATTTTTGTTGACTTTCTTTTTTGTGTCATGATTAGAAAAGTCCGATTCGCCAGTCATTATTGAGTGTCGTTTAATAGCTGGTTATATTCATAGCCGTAAGAAAAAGAAAACTAAATAATGTGTGAATTTAAAATGTGCTGTTACGCTCTGATAAAATAGCGAAAAAGTTAATTAAAATCTTTTGCCGAAGCATGTGTTATATTCCATTAGAGATAGGAAAACAAAATATGAACATTTTGTGAAAAAAACAAGAAATTTGTAGCGTTTAAGTTCAGCTTTTTTTTTTTTAACAAATTAATTTAGTATCATATCATATTATTTTTTATTTCCGCTTTAATTTTGTCAAGTAATTTTTGATACGTAATAATATTGTATTGATGAGATTCACATGATCACCGGTGATACATGATTCGTAATTAGGAACCAGTTTATTACGTTATGGATTTTAATGATCTGCATTGGAAACACAAATGATTCGTTCCTTTCAGTTTCGTTATCACCAGATGACATTTCAAGTAATTATGGTTTAATTGTGTTGCTTAAGACAATTGAAACAAAAAAATATTTCTAAAATGTTTATTAAAATACATTAAAATTAGATTCATATGAAAAATAAGATTAAGATTGATTCTTAATTTTATCCCCGATTAAAACTCATGAATTAGATAATTCTTAAAAATCTGGTCTTACTTCTTAAATTACTACATGAGTAAAAGTAATGAAAGTTCCCTTAATATGCATTGATTGCCTCAGATATAAATGAGAATCCCATAATTACTAGAGAAAATAATGAATAGTTTGTTAGTTGAATGAAAACAAACATCTCTCCTATTGTAACCAGATTTTTTATCCCATTTGTCCGCCTCATATTTGAGATGTATAATTGCCAGTTGAGGATTTCAAAATTTTCGTTTTTCTATGAGTCATGCCTTTATATCAACCCAAGCAAGGCGATAATGTCACTAAGACGCAAGGGTTTATTTGGAGAGAAAGAAAATGAGAAGACAAGTGAAGAGAAAGGACAATGAAATAAAACGTTTCAGGATGACAGAAATGGCGATTACTTTTGCATTTAAGATTTTAAGGATTCGAGCTGGCAGAAAAGCAAATGATCGGTAGAGAGTTCTACAGGTGAGATGTGTGAGAAAAGAAACTATTAGAATAAGAAATACGACTACATCGGCATTATGCAACACTAAAACGAGGAGACGTAATTGACAATCGAGGAATAAAATAAGAAAGCTCAATAGAACTGTCATAAAAATATAGCAAAGCTAGAGAGAAAATGCAGCGGTAGAAAATTTACTGAAATAGAGATAACATGTCATTAGCGAATACATTACAGACCTATTGCTGAGAATACCGAAATATATAGCAGAAGCGCCAGACCAGATATGGCAATAATAATGCATGCATGAAGGAATGGTAACTTTTATATGTGTGTAAGATGGATTCTGGTGAGTTCAATCTTCTGATACAGCACCGTGAACCAACTTTTCTAACTGCAGAACTAGGAATTGATTTAATATACTGCCTCCATTTCATGACAGCTGAAAATGTGAAACCCAGACAGTGCAATGATTTGCTCGCCTAGAGGTTAGTATCACCCATGCTGAGTGAAGTCAAAATGTTTCATATTTACAAGATTCAGGTTAAACCGAAAATAAATTAGTGTTGTCATATTCTTACTTTTAAGCCTTGGCAGATTTCAAGATACATCTCAAAGACTCCTTGGGGAATGGATATGCTATACTTTAAAAAGAAACAACAAACAATACTTTACAAATTTATTGCAATTCTATCGGTATTTCATAGCAAACGTTAATATCAGCGAATTACTTTATATTCACCTCTTTATATCTTAATACCGAGGACACATTCTATGATATTCACGAAATCAAATAAGGCCTATTTTATATATTTTACAAATGTCAGAATAAAGCTTCGCTTTTTCCCCTTAAGAAGCGTTATTTTCGTAACAATCTCTGTGTAGATGTACCTGTAACGTAAATGTAAAGTTACCATTCCTTCATACATGAAATATTGTTGCCATATCTAGTCTGGCGCTTCTGCTATATATTTCGGTATTCACAGCAATAGTTCTGCAATGTATTCGGTACTGACTTCAGTTCGATTTCAGTCAATTCCTCGATTGGCAATTACGTCTCCTAGTTTTAGTGTTGCATAATCTCGATGTAGCCGTATTTCATATTCTAATAGCTTCTTTTCTGTAACGGCATTCACCCGAGGTGGGTTGAGCCGGCTCCAATATTGGAGTTTCATGGGAATTTGGAATTCACAAGCTGTCCCCAACCCGCATGTATAGCGCCTGAGATTTGATTATAGTGGTGGAGGTTTCGTGTAGGACCATCCACGCTTTTTGAAGTGCCGAGTACAGAGACATGGTGCACTACGTGCCACAAGGTCCCCAAATCACACTCCCCAGGTTTTGAATTCAGAGTTTTCCTTCTCCTAGACCAGTTGCCATCCAAGGCTATAGAACCCAGTCTTTCCTGCAATTTACCTATAGCTGGAGGGAGAAGAATAGGATTCACACCTTTCTCAAGAGTATTAGCACGTAAGTGAATGTAATGGATTCGACTGGAATTCGAACTCGGCTCTCCGATTCCTCAATCCAAGCCGCTATCCATTACTCTCTGAGTAGATGCTTTCCTAAACACTTTTAATTTTAATTTGTTTGAGCCAAAATTTCATTGTGATCTATATTCATAATTTTCACTTCCTCCTACTTCCTTTTTAACTTCGACGTTGGGTAGGCTTTAATCTTGAATAGATATTTGACTAGCTGCTTGAAATACCGATGTTCGCGTTCAAGTATGCAAAATTGTTTTGTCACAGAATCAGAAATCATCATTATCAGCAGCATTAGCGGTAGCAGCAGTCCCATGAGCGTGTGTTGTTCTAGAGTTGCTGTTTGTGTGAGTAACTGATAAGTTCCCTCCAGATATTGAATTCACAGAGCGCTAGGCTGGGGAAAGTAGACCATGCGGAGCACATCTCAATTCAGATTAAACCCCAGCCCATATACTCTAACATGAAAGCTCACCTTGGTCACAGTCACATGACTATTTATTTCCTTGGATGAAACTTCGTTACTAGACGTTGAATTCGCTTATTTTTTTTATTTTTTTTTTTGTCTACAACATTCGCCAAAAATATACGGAAAATTAAAACTATAAAAAATGTGTATATCACATAAATATTCATTTAAGCGATGTACATGGTGCGCAAAGAATTTATCATATCCACTTGCAGAAGTGTTTGATATGATATCCATGTTATGTGGCCTGGGTAATGGTTAGGAAAGTCATTTAATTCCAACTGATGTTAGATGTCAGTGGACAATTTGAGGACCACACAGAAACCTTCAATTTGGATTCCTGTAAAAGTATTGTAACATGTTTTCCCTACTTAATGTGAGTAAATACCAATGTTTGACTAGCATTTAGTGATATGTCGTGAAGGCTGTCTGACGCACATTCAACTGTTTCTATTTTTTAATTAATAATCAATATCTAGTGTTATTTTTGCCATGATATGTAGATAAGTTTTAATGGATATAATGTACAACATCACGAAGTAAAAATCAAAGAAACAAAATTCAAAGATAATCCTGAGAATTCACATGAGCTTAATTCTTTATAGATCAATAAATTTAATTTTAATTACTTATATTAATCGCACTAAATTCCTCATCTTTGTCGCCATATTCATTACAGCGTTTCGGCCGTTGTACGCACCACCATTCTTCAGGTGGTTGGAATTTCAAACTTTATTTCCCTCACTGAGTTAGACTGTTCTAGTTCCATGTGCCATGTCTAATGGCTACCAGTTATCAGTTATCTTCTGCTAATTGCCCATATTTATTAAAACATTTCGGCCGTTGTACGTTCCGGCCTCTTCAGGTGGTTGGAATGCTGAACTGAATCCTTTATTTCGCTCACTGGGACAGACTGTTCTAGTTCCACGTGCCATGTTTAATGGCTGTCACTTATCAGTTATACCCTGTTAATTCCCACCTCCTTAACCAGGTATTGAACTCGCACTCTTTGGGTCCTGTGACTGGATCTAACTAACGCCTTAATCCACTGTGCCATGTGACTTTGTATGAATTTCTGGGTCTTATAAACCTAATGTCTTCAGCAACCTTTTTTGCCAGTACTCATAATGCAAATTTTGTTCTTATCAAATCATGTTTTTACCAGTGCTCATATTGCCAGTTTTTTTGTTTTTTTTCGTTTTTCTCTGGCATTCCTTATTCATTTCTATGCTTGGTCGGCTGAGGAGATTTTTGTGGCCTAGCATATGTGCTGATTTCTTCAGTTTTCGAATTTTCCAAAATATCAGTAGCTACATAGAGTGTCTGATGTTAAAATTAAGAAAATGATATATACTATTTTGTAAGGAAAAAGATGACAAACGTAAAAATGGTTGCGTCGTTAAGCATACAGTTGGTTAAAGTGATAATGCAACGTTTTGAACACACCGTTTCTTTCTTTAAATATATCATGTTCAAGCATATTTATTTATGCACACGAACGGTCTATAAGTTTGCTTAAATATCAGTTGAATTTGTTAATGATTTCATTTTATATATAGAAATACTTTCCTGGATTGAAAATGTGAATAATATTTAAATGAGTGCTTTCGGCGTTCATAAGCCATTATCTATTTGTTTTGCTTTTTGTCTATCTAATTTACCTTGAAGCCACCATCCTTAAATATCGCCTCTGATGGTCTGGACATGTCATCAGAATGGCCCTTTAAAGACTCCCGCAAACCATCCATTACAGTGAACTCGTCAATGGTAAACGACATCGCAGAGCTGAAAAATCAGACTGAAAGACCAGCAGATGTATTCCCTCTTCAAAACGGGATCAGCTCTAAAACCTGAGAAACAGAATCCCGAGAGTCCATTGTGACGGTGCGCAATTCATTTCCGTTTTCCGCTTTCGAAGAGAAAGACTGAAAGGGAAGAAAAAAAAATAACGCAATGCCCGGTAGCTGCAGCCAAGAGTTTCATCCGTCCGAACATGGGATCAATGTCCAAGGTTGTTTTACTCGAAACCTGGCCTCTTTAGCCATGTCGGTTTCAAGCATAATGGAGGACGCACCGGATGAACTAAACTGCGACACGACATGTGACGACAAAGATAATCTAATTTTCATGAGATTTCAATGCCGCGTCTTAACAAATCAGGATGATATTTTAAAGTTTCAAAACTTCATTCTTAAGATCGTGAGATGTGCGTTTTTTTTTATAATCTATATTTATTAATTTTTACTGAATTGGATAAATCTTGTTAAGTCGACATTTTTTAAGCATCCGATATTATACTGCGAAATATTCCGATCACTTGTTTGTCTCTTCCGTCATGTTTTCGAGTGGGGCAATATTTGGAAAAGATGGAATAACAAATTTACACAACGAACATTTGTGGGCGGATCATAATTCCCACGGTGCAATACACGTTAAGCACCAGCGCAAGTTGATGATTAAATTATGGGCTGGAATTGTAGATAACTGTCTGGTAGGTCCATATGATTTCCCAGCACGTCATGCATGATCTTTTTAAAAGGACATTATTTGGAACACATTTCCAGACCTGCTAGATGATGGACCTATTGTTTACGATGAACTGGCTTTCATCTATCATTAAAGATGGATCAGTAGGGGAGGACGGGTTTCATGGCCAACACATTCCCTCTGCCTCATTCCTTTGGATTGTTATCCTTGGGACTGCCGAAAACAAATGGTTTAGGCAACAAACATTAATAATGCAAATACGCTTCATCAACCTGTCATGTTTGCTAATGAAACCATTCGAGACTGTATGGGTGTATCTGAAAGAATCCACCAGTCAATGATCTGACGGGTGCATGCGAATGTAGAAGCAAGCGGAGAAGATTTTGAACATTTGTTATGGGTTGCTGTGTTGAGGTACAACTATTGCATTGTAGACATATGTTTATATGGGCACTTCACCAACCCCAACATTTGGAAAAATAGTTTTGATTGTATCTTGGATTGTACACTTAACTGCATCTATGAAACTTTAAGTTTAAAACAAAAACGATGTTATATAAGTGTCTATTTTATACATAAACACACAAACGTATATATATATATATATATATATATATATATATATATATATATATATTCGGACATTCACGCTGGTAAATGTTGTTTAATACTGTTTATTATATACAGAGCATTTACGTAAATATTTGTATCTATAAAGAGAATGTATAAACATAAAAATGTCTTTATATATATATATATATATATATATATCTTTTAGAGGAAGAATAAAATTGCAACGTTCGAATCATTAATTTAAAACATGGCTCAATACAAAAGTAGCAAGAATCTTCAGATCGTTGGACCAAGCATACTTTCCTTAGTTCACAGGCTTTTAACATTTTATGGAACGTTTTACACAAATGGAAAGTGATGTTTCTTTCATTACAATTTTAATTCAGATTGTTTATTACCATCATTGTTAACGACCAGGAGAGGCGTTTTATCTTAAAGCTTGAAACAAAATGTACAATTTTGTAGTCGGTACTTATATTTTCAGATGTAGCAGTGTATAATATATATATATATATATATATATATATATATATATATATATATATATATGTGTGTGTGTGTGTGTGTGAAAATATATAGAAAATAGGAAGGAACCGGTTAGGTAAATAATCCAAAGTCCCTTAATATTATTATTTTTTTAAAATAGTGCTCGATACAAAAGTAGAGCATAAATATAATTATTTATTTAAAAATATGATTCCAAAACGCTACATAAGAAGTCCCATGTTTCAAAACAAGAGCCGAAATCTTCAATATAATTATTTAAATTAAATTGAGTTAAAATAAGCTCTGTTCCATCTTCAAGCGAAATTTTTTTTTGAATCTTGATTTTTAAATGCAGACCTAAAAAATAATCTCAATTTACGTAAATACTTAAAAAAAACTATATACGATGGTAAATATTGTCTTATTTTTAGATTTGAAGATGATTGTTTGCACACATGTGTGCGGATACATAATTCTATGTATACAAATGTGTATATGGACTTGGATATGGATATGTTGATTTATGTGTAAATATGTATATGTATATGTGTATTCATAATTTTAGGCAGGTATATGTATATATATCGATTCATGTATATGGGGTTGCATATGTGTTTATATATATATATATATATATATATATATATATATATATATAATTATTTAAATTGCTAACAAGCATTAAATTAATTTCTTTGTGGAGTATTTTTAAATATTTAATTTACTATCAATTCTATTTTTATCTGAATTGCTAAAGCTATAACACCCCTCTTTTTCCTCAGAAAACCCTAAAGCACATCTCTTTTCTCTTTACTTCCCCCTTTTTTTTCTTTTTCCCTTTTTCTCCTTTCCTTTCCCCATAACATTTCCGTTGAGTTGACCGATTAAATATGTCAATGTCTGATTCTTACCCCCCTCCTTCCTCAATATTAAGTATTATAATAAAAATAAATATAAAAATAGATTTTAAAGCCCTCCCTTCCCTCTCTATACTCGACCATGTCTCTCATACAATTCCTCGCTACGTTCTATGTCAACATATATAAGCTTACTATTGTCCGTCAAAAGTTTAAATATTTAATTTCATTTTTTGTTTCACCTTTTGAAAGTGATGTCTGAAGATCCAGGAAAAAATAAAAGTCTCTGTTGAAATAAATTATTACAACTAAGCCTTAAAATGGTCTGTTTTCTTTAAATTGAATTATTCGCTCTGAATTAACATTGAGCTCTCAGGATTTCATCCTCCTTGGGATTATTCATACGGATTACCAAGATTTTCGTTACTTATATATATATATATATATATATATATATATATATATATATAATAAATATCTGTGTTTGTGCTATTTATGTATGTATCTATATGGTTGGATTTTGTTATATTTAATATGCATCATTAAATTGTAATTCTTTTCAAAACATCTTCCATTTTTCACTGCCAGTAGCATGTTTTCTTTTCAAAACTTATTTCCTAAGCAAAATATATTTTGAAAATTCATTATTGAAAATTATATCAGGAAAAATGATATAGAAATAAACCCCAGTATAAATTACGTCTGTGGTAAAAGAACATATAGAAACGTAATATGTAGGCATTGAACAGAAAGTAGGTATTTTGTATTCAGTTCATTTGATAGAATAACGCACTTAAAAATAATTTTGTATCTTGAAACGTTCAGAAATTGCGGGAAACTTAAGAAAGTAACAAATAATGGCAATAAATTTCAAGAAATGTTTCATTTTCTTATTTCACTCATAAAAGAGGCTACGCATTTAGATAATCTGCTGCTATTGTTTCATGTTTTATTGGTATGCAAGCCTAATTGTTTTATTTGCAAAGAGAAGATGATTCACTTCAAAGACCAAAACTTAATATTCACAACTAAGAAAAAATTTACTATATTTTCTTGCGAATTTTACGTCAATTTCACTGTAAACTGAAAAAATACACATGCAATCTCTTTGGTTTTAAATTATTTTAAAGACGTAAGTAACATGAAAATTATCGTTTGCAGTTATAGTTACATCAGAACCATGTTATAATTAATTTATATGATAGTCATATAAAAATCCAAAACATTGTTTTACGTCCTACATATTTACAAATGACAATTCTTTTATTGGGCACAAGTCTTTAATCGTCTATCGAAAGATAAAAAAAAATCGTCTATTTTTCCATTCACAATGAAAGACAAATAACAATTTCACAATTATTTAAACAACGCTTTTTCACAGATATAAACAAGTACAATTATTTATTATTAAAACCTCTATAAGGAAATAGTTTTCGGGATGAGATTGTAACAGTTACACGAGCCGTGACCCGAACTGTTTACCTACGGACACTTTGCCTGCTGGACATTTTGCTTGCCAAATGGATATCGGACATTATGCTTACGGGAACCATACCCACCGGTCATTATAGCTACCAGACATGAGGTGTAAGAGTCAAGACTTATAGACGCGACCCATATGGTCATAGTTTGCCTTTTATTTTCATTTATTTAATTTAAATTAAATTTAATTTATTAGAATTTCAACATAAATAAAATACAATAAAATACATATATATTTAAAGTCAAAATTAATTTCTTGTTTAAAATTTACTTTTCTAAAAATTCAAATTTCAACCGAAAATCGTAATTTAATGATGAAATTAATCATCATTATTTACATTAATCGGACAGTTGTCCTCATCTTTATCGCCATATTTATTACAGCGTTTCGGCTGTTGTACGCTCCGGCCATCTTCAGGTGGTTGGAATGTCGAACTGAATCCTTTATTTCACTCACTGGGGTAGACTATTCTAGTTCCACATGCCATGTTTAATGGATGTCCATTAAACATGACACGTGAAACTAGAACAGTCTACCCCAGTGAGCGAAATAAAGGATTCAGTTCGACATTCCAAGCACCGTACAACGCTGTATTAAATATGGCGACAAACATGAGGACAATAGTCCGAATAATGTAAATAATGTACATAATACCTCATCTCAGATATATAGACAGATACTGAAAGGCCGAAACGTCGTAATAAATATGGTGACAAAGATGAGGACAATAGTCCGAATAATGTAAATAATGTACGTAATACCTCATCTCAGAAATATAGACAGATACTGAAAGGCCGAAACGTTGTAATAAATATGGTGACAAAGATTAGGACAATAGTCCGAATAATGTAAATAGTGTACATAATACCTCATCTCAGAAATATAGACAGATACTGAAAGGCCGAAATGTTGTAATAAATATGGTGACAAAGATGAGGACAATAGTCCGAATAATGTAAATAGTGTACATAATACCTCATCTCAGAAATATAGACAGATACTGAAAGGCCGAAACGTTGTAATAAATATGGCGACAAAGATTAGGACAATAGTCCGAATAATGTAAATAGTGTACATAATACCTCATCTCAGAAATATAGACAGATACTGAAGGGCCGAAACGTTGTAATAAATGGCGACAAAAGATTAGGACAATAGTCCGAATAATGTAAATAGTGTACATAATACCTCATCTCAGAAATATAGACAGATACTGAAAGGCCGAAATGTTGTAATAAATATGGTGACAAAGATGAGGACAATAGTCCGAATAATGTAAATAGTGTACATAATACCTCATCTCAGAAATATAGACAGATACTGAAAGGCCGAAACGTTGTAATAAATATGGCGACAAAGATTAGGACAATAGTCCGAATAATGTAAATAGTGTACATAATACCTCATCTCAGAAATATAGACAGATACTGAAGGGCCGAAATGTTGTAATAAATATGGCGACAAAGATTAGGACAATAGTCCGAATAATGTAAATAGTGTACATAATACCTCATCTCAGAAATATAGACAGATACTGAAATTAATCAAATACAAATTTGAATAAAATATTCAACTAATACTTCCTTTTGGTTTTATTAAGTAATATATATGGTAAATATAATCATTCTTAATTATAATACAGATTATTAAAAATATTTATTTACATTAAGCATGCTACCCGTCGGCATAATATCTGGGAGGAGGATTGTTCGTAGGTTTTTTCACCATAGGCCAAATGTCCGTTTACCTATATGAATTTATTCGCCGAAAATTTCAAATTTACGTTAAAACTAGTAGATTTCAACAACCTCTTCAACGGAAAAGCATGAATTCACTTTCGTACTCCGACTTATTGCCTGTTATTTAGAAAGAAAGAAAAACATTTAATGTCATTGGAATTATAACACGCGTGTTAGAAAAAGAATTGTGATAAATCTAAAAAAAAAATAATACTTACTTATTAACGTAATAAATATACTAAGCAGTTGGGATCATACTGAAGAATTTGAATGTTTTATAGAAAATATGTTGTTGATGCATCTTCTATATCATCAAAAATAACGTTCTGAGAGGACGAGTAGTGACTCCAAACAGATTTGAAGGTTTAAAATATTAAGAACTATTCGAGAAGACGCCTTTCAGGTGGACATTCAGATTAGCTCCTTCGTTGGGCTTTTGGTCCTTCGGTCTTTTCCCTTCACTGTCATATCTATGTAAAAGTTTTAAGAATTTCGAAATAATAAAATTCTTTTATCTTAATTCGACACCTGATTTCGGCACAATCACTCTAGGTACACGCAACTGTAATTTGTTTACATTTATTTTTGCTCGCAATATTTCTTTTCTTTTAAAATCGTTCTTTATGAACCCTTTCATATAAAGTCACTCTTAAAAGACATTGGGAAACCTGAACTATGTAATATTTTGAATACGTCACAATATGCGTGCTAGAAAAAAAGCATATGAGCAATGTACCGTGCCCCGCATAAGTTTTAATTGCGGGTTCGTTAGCTGATATCAATTGAAATTGCGACGAAAAGCGAAATAGTTAGTAACTGTTCGTTTAGAATTTCTAGCTAGTTTCTAAAAAGAAGCTGAACACCTAATGAAATATATATGATAAAAATTACGTGTCATGATATTAACACAGTTACAAATTAAACTCCCTTTATAAGACATACAGCTAAATATATTTGAAAGAAATATTCGTTCTGAAGCGGATATATTTTCATGAGAGCATAGAGACCTAAATTTAGAATTATATATATATATATATATATATATATATATATTTCAATTAAAAGGTGCAAATATAATTTATAAATTCCTGAATGATTCATACAAAAAACAAATATAGAGGGTAATGATTTAAATAGCGACAATGCTTGTAAAAAAAGAAGCTTGTAAAAATTAAAAAGACCTTATGCAACTGGAATTTATAAACGGGGATCATATCATTCATATACAGGTTCGGGGTTGATGTATCTTATTTATATTGTTTGCGACGAAGTATTTTCGCCATTTAAATCATTAACTTCTATATTTGTTTTTTGTATGAATGATTCCTGAATATATATATATAATGATTTAATATGTACTAGTATCAAAAATAAGAATATAGATACCTTTTTAAATTTCATTGAGAACATGGTAGATAATGGCTCTCCAAATTTTTCCTATCGTTTTCGGCTCTAAGCAATATTCCTACCCCTTACTCTATGGCCCGGTCTCTGTCCTCTGTTTCATTTATACAACTTTGTCAGTTAGGTTAATTGATTTCTATATATCCAGTGACTATAAAATTCACCAGGCCTTTTTCCGCTTTATTTTTCTATTTGGGATGCTAATCAAAAAATATTCTTTTCGTTGCCAACTCGCTTAAAACTTCTTGTTTGATCAATCTATCGCTCCATCGTATTTACAGTAGGTTTCATTGGAACTACAATTCTACTGCCTCACATTTCACCTGTTAGGAAATGGTGACGCATTTAGTGCCATACAGGTGGACGGGCTGAAATTTCATAGGTGACTATGAAAGAGTGATGCATGCACTAATTTCAACATTTCTTATTAATAACAAAATCGTTTCTTTCCAGGTAAATTAACACCTGAAGGTTCAAAGAAGATTCAGATGTAACTAGTAGCAACTTCTCTTGCAAATGGACAACATTTGGCATCGCAATCTTACCAAGTACCTGCAGAAAAAGGGTTTATCCCCCGAAGGAAATTCATGTGACATGGTTGCTACATTAGGGAATAACGCTCCAGCTTTATCAAAAGTGCAAAAGTGGGCATCTGAATTAAGGAGAGGAAGAGGGAAGCTTGAATATAAGGTCTAGACATCATCAACTGCTCCCACCAATCAAAAGATTGATTGTGTCCCCAACACGGTCATAGATGACAGGCGGTTGATTAAAAATCAATTATCGAATGTTATTAGCATATCCCGATTTGAAAATGTTCTACACAATGAAGTTGGTATGACGAATTTTTTTTTTTCTGATGGGTGGGTTGAACGTCCTTTGACACCTGGTCAAAAGCGCACTAAACAAGCAGGTCACGGGAAAGTACATGGTTTCCTTGAATTTTTCCTCACGGATGATGAGTGTTGCCTTCATCATTTTGAATCAGAGACAATCCATGCAGTGGAAATAACCCATCTCATCTCCTCCATATGAGGCCAGAATTAATCTATCTGCCGTTTTCTTTTTGTTTTTTGTTTTTGCAAAAGTCATTGTGTTTATTGACTATACTCAAAAAGGCCACATATCATTGGTTAGTATAATGTTAATTTTCTGGGACAGTTACAAAAGTATATCAAGACGAAATAGTCTGGAAATTGACGAAAATATTCTTATTACATCAGGGCAATGTTCCTGCACACAGGTGTTTGGTTTCAATGGCTGTTGTGCATGACTGGATTTGAAATGTTTGATCCGCGTCCCTACTCACCTGATTTAACCCCATCTGACAATGAATTTTTCCCTAACCTGAAAAAAATTACAGTTTATGGGGAACCAATGATGATGACGACATATCTGCTGTGGATATTTTTTATTTTATTTTATTTTATTTATTTTTTCTTTTTTTGTCAACTGGTTTAAAGCATTTTCACCAAATGAGATCAAAGCACTGCAATGACAAAGGAAGCATAGTGTAAACCTCGACAGCGACTATATATAAAAAAAAAAAAAATTCATTCAGTCACATTCCACGAGAGTATTTGGTCAACCTTTGAACTTATAAGGAAAACCTAGTAGGAAGTTTGATAATATATAGAGACCAAGTACACTTATCTTTGTTTCAAACAAAATTTTTCTATTTTCTTAATACTTTGCTTAGCTTGTGGAAGGCATGCTTCGCTATTATAATGCGCCGGCAGGTTTCTTTGTCACATTTTCACTGATTTGTTATAACATAACCAAAAGATTGAAATTGATTCATAAGCTTCAATTAGATGTCCCCGACTTGTACCTTGCAATTTGTTCTGACTTTCTTCTTCAACTGCTGCAGAGGATTTCATTTAAAATATTTCTTTAGCTCATTTTTTATTCCTGAAACAGAGCAGATATCTTCGCCTACATTCCTCTCCAGTCCTCAACAGTAGAGGTTTATCTCTTGTTTCCGGTTTAGGACTGGGTTCCTTCTAATTGCTTTTCACATTCAGTAGCCTTTTGCATCTTTAGCTACGGTATAAGGGTAAACTAGGTCCGGCAGCAATGTCTCTGAACGGGAGACTGGAGAATTTGATGAGTATGGAACCATCTCTTAATTGAAGCTGTTCAAATGTCCACCCTGACCCAAGCTCGTAGGACTTGTTAAGTTTCCAGCTATGGGAAGATATTGAACCCCGGCAAAAAAAGAAAAAAAAACACTATGGAAGTATAAAAATGATACAGTTTTATAATAAAATTTACGAGCAATACATTTTTATATTAAAATATATCAAAAATACATATTCATACAAAAATTATCAACAAAAAGCACATATCTGTCTATAATTCTGAGATGAGGTATTATGTACACTATTTACATTATCGGACTATTGTCCTCATCTTTGTCGCCATATTTATTACAACATTTCGGCCTTTCATTATCTGTCTATATTTCTGAGATGAGGTATTATGTACACTATTTACATTATCGGATTATTGTCCTCATCTTTGTTGCCACTTTTATTACAAAGTTCCGGCCGTTGTACGCTCCGCCCTTCTTCAGGTGGTTGCAATGTTGAACTGGATCCTTCATTTCGCTCACTGGGGTAGACTGTTCTAGTTCCACGTGCCAGATATCTCCTGTTAATTCCCCTCTCCAAGTTCTCCACTGCATTAACCGGGTATTGAACTCACACTCTTTGGGTCCTAACGCCTATATCCACTGTGCCATGTGTGCCTTAAACATGGCACGTAGAACTAGGACAGTCAACCCAAGTGAGCGAAATAAACGATTCAGTTCGATATTCCAACCACCTGAAGAAGGCCGGAGCATACAACGGCCGAAACGTTGTAATAAAAATGGCGACAAAGATGTGGACAATAGTCCGAATAATATAGATAGAATACGCACATACTAACAAATTCTAGCGACTTCACACAAATTCGTTTAAAATAATATCAAACAAGGGACATGAATGATTTTTTTTCAGTACATAAATGGATATAATATCCTACAATTTCTTAAAGATATCAAATTGTATTCCCAAATATAACTTCAACAAAACACTAGCATAAAACACCTATATGTCCACTAGTAATTATGCCCAGGCAACCATCTATTCCAATGGTTCTCAACCATTTTTAATTCAGGGCGCACTTGTAGAATAACTAAAACAATGGGGTAGATTTTAACTTTTAATAAAGAAAAAATACACATGAAATTTGAAAATAACAAAAAAGTCTTCAGAAATAAGCATTTAATTTTGAAGACTTTACATTTTATATTTAAGCAGAAGAGGTTTCATTTAAATTGATTGATAAAGAATCTTCTGTTTTGTCTTTTTTCTTTTTAGAGAGATGAATGATTTAAACCCATCGAGGAGGGTAAAATATAATTCACTCCTGAAACATTAAGTAATTTACCAGCCAGTTTAAAATCTCAAATGAAAAAAAAAACTTGATTTAGATATGGAAGCCATGTTCATCGTCTCACTAACTTTAAAAAATAAAAAATAAAAAAAAATAAAAAATAATAAATTACTCGTGGCACACCTGGCTACATTTCATGGTTCATTAGTGAAATCGTGAAATCAGAATAAGACATTTCATATTTATATTAATTCTAATCTCACCAAAAAATTAAATTTCGACATTAAATGACCAATAAGGAATTGATAAACTATTAATTAGGAAAATAAATCAATTAATCTTTTGCGTCTTAGTGGCATTATCGCCATGCTTGCGGTGAAATCATTTAATAAAGAAGTATAACTTGAACTCTTGTTGTCGATTACTTTCTTTCGGAAAGCAGTTTACATAAAACTTGGCAAGTAAAATAAAACTACACCTTCACAAAAGGAGCAGTAATCAGTGCAACTCGCAGACGACAATCCGAAATTAGCAACGGTGAAAATAGTTGCAAATAGATTGACGTGACAATTAGAAAGACACCGTATTAATACAACAGCCCAAGTTCTACTAATATGTTTTCCGGTGTTCTTGTGTAATAAAAAACTAACAGAAAATCACCAACTACAAATAGAAAGACAATGAATGAGCTTTTAATAGGAATACCTTAGCCAGTAAATAAGCCATTTTCTGAGCGCTGACTCTCATTA
>CAHIKZ030000987.1:475000-480000 GCA_903632075.3 Acanthosepion pharaonis | reverse complement strand
ATATATATATATATATATATATATATACTTTTATTGTACAATCTACACCATCACTTAACAAGAACGAGAAGAGTTGAAACAAAATGGCTATTTTTGGAGTTATGTTATAAAATGCCTATATTTGCTACTACTCTGTATTGAGCACTCTTTTAAGAATAGTGTTTTTTGTTATTGGAATTATTCAGCCTATACCAATACTGCCTCTGTAGCCTGATGATTGCGTCTAGCATGAAACAGCCTGTCGCCTCTAAGTGTTGACTTCAATGTTCACTTTTATATATAATAGACTCATACACACACAAACACACACAAACACACACACACACACACACACACACATACATATATATATATATATATATGCGAAAATTCCTAAGGAAGGTAATTATTTTTGTCTACCGTTTTGAATATTCATGAAATCTTATTAAAGAAACGGTACGTTCTCTCGTACAGGATTCCTCATTTTCTTTAATAAGATTTCCCGAACGTTCAGCTTGACGAAATATACTGTTTAATTAATGAACTCTGTGAAGTTTACACTTAAGACAGATGGTGGTTCGTTCAGCCAACAACTTTTCAAAGGAAAAACTAAAATGATGGCGAAAATTGTTCGTGAGCATCTCTTTACAGATGATTGTACCCCTTTAGCGTAAGTTGTTGTGGATATGCAATAGATACTTAACAAATTCTCTTCGACATCTGAAGCATTCGGTTTCTTCATCAGCATAAAAAACAGAACTTGTTCATCAGTCTATTTGTAACCATTCCGTAACAGTTACCCTCAGTGTTTCTGTTGAGGGAAATTTCTAAAGACCCGTTTCTTCTTTTACCTAACATGGCTTTATTTTTTCCAGCAATGTTAAAATGGACAAGGATCTTGAGTGCGAAATTGTAAAGTCTATTTCTTTCTTCTAAATTTTAGCGCATGCTTAGGAATTCTTGAGGCATGTATTGAAGCTATTCTAATGAAAATTCAACACAGGTCGAGAGGACATTTCTCTCGTATGCGCGACAGTAGATTTCAAAACAACTCTTTAGTCAGATTTTAATAAGCAGGTCTGTTGGAAGGCCATACTTGCGTTTCAAAGATAAACTCAACGACAGTCTAAAGCTATACGGGATTCCCTATTGTTCCTGGGAAAATAAAGCCTCAGAGCAAAGGAGCTGGAACCTATCCTTCTTATCATGTATACAAAGGTTTGAGCCAGACCGACTTGAACATCAAGATCAACGGCGTAAAAATATTAAAGCAAGTTTGCTCCTCTCAATCATAGCATCAATTGCTCCTGTGACTTTGCCGAAAGCGGTAAAGAAGAACTTGCTTTCCAATTCAGAAACATAGAGCAATTGATCTTCAACCGCTCGAGCGAAATCAATCAAAAACTTGATCCATCTCTCTAAAACATTCAAAACACCTGCAGGCTTCGGGAGACACATGTATGTACAGAAAAGTTGAGCACCTCTTTATTTTACTCAGCCATCTTTTGTCGTCCGAGAGAATCCATCAGATAGATTCGCAAATAGATATAGTTTAGGAAGATACTGTCCACGTACGCTTCTCAAAGAATGTAGTTATATTAGGTAATGGAAAAAAAAATCAGGAAAGACATACTACAAACACCACTTCTCGTCCATCTCCTCCTCCTCCTCCTCCTACTACTACTACTACTACTAATAATAATAATAATAATTGTATATTACTCAGCTATTGGCCAGAATAGAATATTCCACTCTATGCAGAAGCTGCAATGCCACTAAAACACAAGGAGATACCCAGGGCGAAAGAAAATGAGAAAGAGGAATGAAATTTATATGTGTACTACTAACAATACTGTTCCGCCTCTTACTACTACTACTACTTTTAATACTAATCCTACTACTGCTGATAATAATAACTGTATATTATTCGGTCATTGGATAGAATAGAATATTTCACTCGGTACAAGATAGTAGTGCCAGTAAAACGCAAGATGTTACCCATAGTGAAAGAAAATGTAATGTGGAGATCAGACAAAAATTCGGAATTTTCGGATAGAAGTGTCCAAAAATTTAATTCTCATATTTTCTTCCTCATTTTATAGAATAACCAATAAACTGTTTGCACCGAATGCACTTTAGTTGCCTTAACTTGTTACCTTCAAAGATTATCCAAACACCTATTCCAAATTTAAATATAGTCTGGAATTTATTTTCGGGGTAGCTTTTAACCACAACGGTGTTCTTTTATAAAGAATTTTAGTTTTTACATTTTCCCTGATTTGTAGTGGGACGAAATTGGGACTAGAGCGGGATAAGATGGTCATAAAAGACGTAGATGATGCAATGTTTTATCAAAACCATAAAAGAACTGAAGCATTTAGTCTTTCGAAAATACAGGCAATAAGCTTACTCGATATAATCTCACTGTCCAGTTACGAACGTCACAGATTTTCACATGCTCTGTAACATTCTTTACTACTGGTTGAAAAAAAATGCAACCGGTTCTCAAGATAAGATAAGCCACAAAAACATAGATATATGTTCCGGACAGCCAAAATCTAATATTATATGTCCGCTTGTTCCATAGTCATTTAACACATACGTTATGTCATGTCAATACCTTATAAATAATGTACAGTTCTATTTTCTTTGCGAGTCAAAAATGGAAAAGATATAGCAGAGGCGTTATTTGGTTTATATGAGAAAAATAAATAAATAAAAACAAAGTAAGATGTGGTGATAACATATTCAGGCATTTACTGTCTACTTTAGTGAAATTGAAAAAAAAAACTTATAAATCTCTTTTGTTTTTCATTTGAAAACTCTTACTTCTTTAAATAATGATCTGCGTTCATTATTATGATTATTATTATTGTAATTCTCTAAAATTTTTACCGATCAAGTAGAGAAATGGACAACGGAGATTTTTATAGTGGTTAAAATGACAGGGAGCATCTTCAATCATTACCTTAAGAATTACGATTCAACAGAAAATTTAAATAGCACAATTTTCTCAGTTTTATTTTCTGCAAACGTCATAATAATTACTTTCGTTACCTGAAGAAAATATCAGTTATTTATACAAATAATGTAATTAAATAATTTTCGCCTGAGGATGTTATTTAATTATGAAAAGCGTGAGAATAATAAATGTGAAAGCATAAATTAAATTTAAATCTTTTATAAATTGATTATAAATGTATTTAAAATGTTGTATATATTTCTGTAAATTATTTCTGGTCATACTTTGTTGCTTTTCCGTGTAAATGGAACACATCGATCTTAGTATAATTATTCTGTGCGTGTATCACGCAAACAACCGCTTTAAATAATGTATACATATATTGTATTAATGGCTGTGTTGGCGTCGGTAGGCCTTTGTTTTGGATGATAGTTGAGTTGTTTAATGGAATATTCGACAACCATGCAAAGTTTCTACTAATCGACTCGCTTTTTATCCTGAATGAGTCACCGACTATGGAAGTTCTTTGCACTCGATATATAGATAAACAGCTATCAAGTTTCCTCACTAAAACGAGTTTTCTAACTTGCACGCTTGTAAAAATCGAATCAGGGAAGCAAACTTTAATTTTGGTTTGTTGACTCATTTTGCTGCTAAAGCGTTCGCTATTTTTTGCAGTGCATAGTTAGTTAGTAAAACAAGATTAGCATTTCTAGATGCACTTAGAAATATGGCGTCTCTCATTCTTTAATCATTAAGCCTGACGTTCAGCCACTGTTTATTTAATTGTTATTTTTCAGTTATTTTCATTGTTATTTTTATTTTTATTAACATAAGACTTCTTGCAGAATAGTTAGGCTAAGCATATTCTATTTAGAAATTTAACAGTTTTATTTTTTTATAAATAGTATCAAACCTGATTAGAAACATCTTAACTGTTATCTGTATAAAATCTTTTTCCCAGAACAATGGTTAAAACCGCGTTGAGTGAATGAATACCGTGGGTCATAAAGAGGATTGTTCTCCTTCAAAAAACTTCACAGTAACCACATCAGTTGGGGACATTCGAGAGCAGAAATATCTAAAAGAAGAGAATGTAATGACATGATCTCGAGAGAAAAATAGTGTGATTCCAAGATGTTGACATTTGACAATACTTCAAAGTAAATGGTGATAAGAGACTCCCATGATTCCTGTGAAGAACGATTATAGGACTAGACTTGAGAGACCGATTTTACAGAGAAAAATATTTTAATAGGATATTTTTCATGAATTTCAAAAAAAGTTGCACTGCTTCATTGTGTAATGTATGATGAATGCTTTCTTATATGTAAACAACTAATATTACCATTACCATTACGCCTAATATTACCATTACCATTACAACAAATAATACTATTACCATTATGATTAATATTAACATTACCATTACGACAATTATTAACATTGACAGTATAATTAATATTAACCTTATCATTACGACTAATATTACCATTACCATTACGATTAGTATTAGCATTAGGACTAATATTACCATTACAATTATGATTAATATTAACATTATCATTACGATAATATTACTGTTATGATTATTATTACCACTAACATTAGGGCTAATATTAACATTATCATTATGATTATTAGTACCATTAACTTTACCGGTTTTACATCCCCGAAGGAGACCCCGCCCTTCGGCGTAGCCTCTATCGGGTTCCTCTCCGTCCGAAGACAGAGAGTTGAACCGATCAGTCGCTCAGAAAGTGAACTACTGACGATATTGAGTCACCCCCCCCACGAGGGTGTCATGTGGCACAAGGCCTTTTTAACGTGGGCATTCCCGAGCCATTAGGCTCGGCCAAAAATAGCCATTTGAACCCGTATAAACGGGTTCAGGGCCAATTTTACCTCCCGAAGGAGACTCCGCCCTTCGGCGTAGCCTCCTTCGGGTTCCTCCCGCCCGTAGGAAGAGAGTTCAAACCGAGCAGTCTGTTCAAAAGTGAACTACTGACGCACTCCTTGCCTACGCTGAGCGCTGTATTTATGGAATAGTCCATTATTA
>CAHIKZ030000987.1:402500-467500 GCA_903632075.3 Acanthosepion pharaonis | reverse complement strand
CTCTGGACGGATGGGCCGATCAAGATACTCGGCGTCTGGTTCGGTCCTGATCTCCAGTTGGAAATGAATTGGTCGGAGGTACAAGGGCGGGCCGAGGCCGCGGCTAGTCTGTGGTCTCGGAGGAGACTTTCCCTGAAGGGAAGGGCGGAAGTTTGTGTTTCACACATCTATCCGATCCTCCTCTACCGTCTTTCTGTGCTTCCACTCCCGTATGCCCGACTAATGTCATTAGTCAAGGCCTTGTTCTCTTTCTTGTGGAGAGGCAAGTCCCATATGATATCTCGCGAGTTCTGTTGCCTTCATCCCTCTGAGGGCGGTCTGGGTATGCCTAGCATTGAGATTCGTCAATATATGCTACGCATTACCTTTCTAGACCGAATGTGTCGCGGTTTGGATGAGGTGGGCACCTTTTAGAAAGAAGATGTCCGTAAACATTTCCCATCCTTGAGAAGTGTGCACTCGTGCGAGGAGGAGGCCGGTCGTACTCCTCGTGGCGAATGCTCCTTCTATCGTGAATGTCGTCGTGCTTTGAATTTCCTCTTGCGGACGTCGGATGGCCTCTCCGACGCCCAAGCGTTGTCTCGTTAGGCATTATATCGTTTGTTAGTTAGGGGGTCCGTTCAAGATGGTCTGATCGACGAGCTCGGTCTTACGAAGCAGGAGGCTCGCTCGGTATGGCCTTGGGCGCCTGGGTTGAAATGTCTCAATAACGATGAGGCATCACTCACCTGGCTGATGATTCGTGGGGCCTTTTTTCAGTGGAAGTCGGTAGTGCCGTTGTGCAGGTTTGTTGAAGGCCTCATGGTTCGCATGCTGCAGGGAAAGTTTTTTGTCCTGGAAGCCAGTTCTGTTTGTAGCAATGTGGTATCGCAATTGACGAAGGCTGAACACTGTGTTCTGTTGCTTACTAGGGGTTATGCGAGTCGTGATTTGGACGACGCGACAGAAGGGATTCTATGAAGGCGAGAAGTTCACCTCTTCCCAACTGATCTTGTACTTTAGGCATCAGCTTAAAGTCAAGATTAGGACGGAAAAACGGCGGCTCCCATCATCAGAATTCGGCAAAAGGTGGGTGAATCTTGCGCGAATGTGTAGAGTGAAAGGGCTGACCTAGAGTGGCATTTAGATGTCAGTTAGGCACAGAATATTATATATATATATATATATATATATATATATATATATATATATATATATATATATATATATATATATATATACATATATATATATAATACTAATAATCTGATAGATATAAGCAGCTATACTCGTCCGACAAAACGTTAGGTTTTTTAGCTTGTAAATGAACAAACCAATACCCAAGGGAAAAATGGGTAAAAAAGAAAACACTAAGAACATGTACTTCCGGCAAAAATAATCGTCTACAATGAAAGTTGAGTCTAAAGTAAAAAAAACCTCCGACACAAGTAAAATAAAAGTAAAATAAAAATACCTAAGCAATGTGCTCAAACCGGTAAGTAGAGCAAATCTAACTACGAAACTAAAGAGCTAGAAAAACATACCTATGTTTCACCTACGTGGATCGTCAGGTTAAATTTACCCTGACGATCTGCGTAGGTGAAACATATATATATGCATATGTCCAAGGTCTTATTCATAAACAGTATCAAGATATCGTAAATCTTAAAAAACAGTCGAATTAATGGGAAGATATTTATAATTCCTTGTCGTTATATATACAAACATGTAAAAACACACATATGCACACATATACACATTCACACACACAGAGACATATATATATATATATATATGTGTGTGTGTGTGTGTCTGTTTGCGCACGTATGTGTGTATGTGTATATTGTTTCCTTTTGGCGGGAATAAAGGAGTGTAAAAAATGACACTTTTATTTTTCCAAAAATTTCTACACACCATTCCCGCTAGTGAATAATGTGATGTATGTTAGGCATTAATAGATATGAATTAACAACACCTCAAATGAATGTGGCTAGTGAAGTGGCCAAAATCGCTTGGGAAAATGGACAATGGACAATACACATTTTTTGCCCTTCCTTTGCCCACAAAAACGGAAAAATACACGAATGCCGCAAAAACTAAATAAAAATATTAAATAAATTGTCTTTGTCCGTCATATTCAACTAAAATGTTTAAAAGAAAGGTTGCTCACTATTTACATTATCCCTACTATTGGCCGTCCTAGGTCCACGTCCCATATGAATTGTATGTCAGGTATCAGTTATCTCCTGGTAATTCCCCCTTTTTAGTTCTCTCACATGAGGACAATAGTCCGAATAATGTAAATAGTGTACATAATACATCATCTCTGAAATATAGACAGATACAGAAGTTCGCTGCCCAAATCTAGATTAATATATATATATATATATATATATATTATATAGACAAAAGTAAACTTACCTTACCCGATGCATTTCATCCTCTTGATAATCTCTCTCAGAAGACGAAACACGTCGGCTAAGATAATTTTTTCTTTTGTCCTTATTCATATTGTCGTATTACATATATACTCCATCTGAAAATGTTACGTATATATGATTGTAATATTATAATGTAATTGCCCTCCTTATGTTTAATCTGGGAAATTAACCAGGGAATATTGGCTACAATTGACTGAATCTTACGTACATTATGAAATAGGGATCAGAAAACGTTAAAAATGATTTTAAAAAGTTAAAATTCTATTGAGATCATGGAGTGAATGAATGAACCTGAAAGCATAAAATCTGTTGAAGTGATGAAATCATTGACTGACGATAATGCTGACCAATCACCTACTAAGCCGAAAAATTAGATACGGTCACTTAGGTTTAAAATAATAATAAAATAATTAAAACTGTTACTATATACAATTTGTTTGGGGTGTTTTCAGCACGACAATAATCGTCCTGAATTTAAAAATGCCAAGCGTTAGCTAATTCAGTTGCTTGGAGATATTCTGACGCAGTCAGTATTTTCCATACCTCTTAGCATTCAGCCATATCATGTTTTCTAATACGGTCACTGAAGTTAAGCAACATCGAGCCTGATTACTAAGCCAATGCGTGACTGTATGGAAATTCCTGGTGCTAAAAGCTTGTGTGTACGCATGGTATAATGGATAACGCGTCCTAATTGGACATCACATATCCGAGTCCCTATTCTTATGGTTCTACGCGCAAATACCAAATCGAAAAGTGTTATGGGATCCTCCCCTTTTTCTTATAATTGGACTCGACAAGAGTGTTACTTGAACTGCTGCTGTTAAATACCCAGAGTCAGTCAGTATACAGGGAAGACTGAGATTGTGATTGAGTTGGAGGTAGAGTAATAGTGTGAGGTAACCGCTTGTAGAATTCAGTTACAAGCACGTTGACTCGAAGGAAGTCCTACTTCGAGACTGTATATATATATTATTATTATTGCTACTAACCGCGTCCCTGAATTACTATCAGTATTACCATTGTATTATTGTGTAAATACATTTAATTTCGTATATTTAATTCTCGCGTTTGTCATTCAATGGAGACCGAATTTCATGTCGGAATCCACAACAAAAAAAGTATAAATCCACCTCTTCTCCCTCTGGGTAGGAGTTAATTACTAGGACTTGTATCCATAAATCTTTGTTATCTCAAAAATACTTCTTGCAGTGTAAAATTATTTTCTGGTTTCAGTAACATGCAAAAGTTTGTAAGCCGTAAAAAAATCCGTCAATCCAAATTTATTTTCCTTCAATCATTTGTTTCGCTTTTCATGAAATATTCATTATACAGGGTGTCCATAAAGTACGTGTTCACTTTAAAAAATTTATAACTTTATTTATATTTGCGATAGAAATAATTTGTAAAAAGGATTAGAAAGAAGAAAGGGTATGTTTTTTAAGGATTTATTGAAATTTTATTTAAGTTTACACATGTCCTCCATCATTAGCAATAGAAAGGTTAATATGATTTTGCAGTTCACGGAAAAAAATTGGCAAATGATTCACAGTAATGCCTGAAATCACATTAGTTATTTTAGCTATATTTAAAACTAGGTACATGAAACTTTATAACATTATTTACAGATTATTTCTATCGCAAGTACAAAGAAAGTTATGATTTTTTAAAATGCACACGAACTTTATGGACACCCTGTATTTTAAGTTCTTTCTCAGATACCTCTCTTCTTTTTCTGCTATGACAGTTTGAAAAATTTAACTAAAACCCTTTTAGTGAAAGCAAGAAGAAAAATTGAAGTATGGTTAATATAACTGTCGATTTCTATTAATAAAAGCTGCTCTCCGAGTAACAATTGTTGGTTCGATCTCTTCGTGTAAATCTGTAAGGCATCGGACGCTATCTAAATGGTAACTTTATTTTTACTGTGCTAGCTATTATGGCGGAAAATCAAATCTGAGACGTTTCTCACGTTTCTTTGCATTCCCATCGTTTGGCAAAATTTCAATTGGAATGTTTCCAAATCTGTGCGTAGAATACTGCACGGAAAATAAGAAAAGAAAAATTAAAAACGCAGAGAAAAGAGGCAGGTGGTAGTCAAATGTAAGACATAATAGTTAGTTCAAATAACTGAAGAAGAATTGCTCCGGAGAAATCCGTAATGCAATACGAAGAAACTATTGTGTTCCGGAAATATTTCTTCCACGTACTATGTAGTAATCTTGTACGAGTAAAAACACATTTGTCAATATTTGTCAAAGCAGGGTGAATTAATATTAAGTGTAAGGGAATTAGTTGATATACCAAACAACTTATTGGAAGGTTAATTTTGTATTATATAATAATAATAATAATAATAATAATAATAATATGCAAGGCATAAAAAGGTGCATTGGAAGATAAGCAATAAGCACAAAATCAAAACCGATGATATATCGTATGAGCACCAACCAGGCACAGTTACACAAAATAACGATGTAACTATCCTCTGGGACATACCAATTGAAACTGACAAGGAAATAAAAGCCAAAAGACCTAATATTACCATAAACAACAATAAATTCAGGACGTGTATACTTATTTACGTAGGCTTACTATCTGAGAGTAACACCCCCGTGAAAATTATCATGAAATTGTCCAAATACAAAAGCCTAACTGCAGAACGAGAGTAACAGGATGTGATGAATGAAGACTGAGACTGTATCAGTAGTAATCTCGACTCTAGGCTTCGTGGAAAAAAGAATGGACAATTTTACAAACAGGGTCGCAAAAGACAGATTGCCCATAAGATCGCCCTACGAGAAACATCCTATATACTAAGAAAAGTGCTATCAATTAAATGACAATTCTCCTATAGGGCGTAAGGACTATAGTTTGAACCCAGCTCTGCAGTATACAAAGCAGGAAACATAACAAAAATAATAATAATAATAATAATAATGATCCATTTGCTGCAGCTGCAAAACCGTTAAAAAAGAATGCATAGGCATATGCTCTCGACCAGATACAGAAACATTAGCAGAATAAATCTATTAACAGTCAATATTTTGCCAGTACCAAACAAACTTATTGATTTGGGGCCAAAGTTGGGACCACAGAATTAAAACGCAGAACACGGATTAGATGTAAGAAAGATATATTAACAACAGGTTACAGAGATAGTGTAAGCGGAGCTTACTATATGTTAGTGTCCAATACTGGTAGTCGTACGCGGCTGTCTCTGTCTCTCTCTGTAGAGTGCTATGTCGCTTACTTAATATAGGCCTGGAAGAGTCGATTGTGTAGGTAGTTTCCGGTCTCACAATACTTATGTAGACATCAGTTGCTACGTAGTGCAGGGTTAAAAGCTGAAACCAAAGCGATAATTCTTGCTGAACTGGAACAATATCTTGCTAACCAGAAATTGCCAAGCACACCCATTGAAATATTATTCTGTCATAGGTATCCAGAAATAGTTGTCAAGTTACATGGTAATCGCGGTGGGTCAATATCTGCATTGGAAAATCTGAAACTTTGACGGATAAGAAACTGCAAGAAATTGGTATGAAAACCACCCCGACCCGGTTACAGAGATAAGTCCTGTAATAATTTTATAAGATTTTAATTAACCCAGAGACAGAAAAATCAAAACTAATCAACCTGACATCGTGAACAGAGACCGCAAAAGCAAAATATGTCTTCTTATTGACATGAAAGTTCCCGCAGACTGTAATGTATTTTTGAATATCTTAAAAAAAAAAAAAACAAATACAGGGGCCTTGAAATCGAGATCTCAAAAATATTGCGCATGAGAACATCAAAAACTGCAATTGAGGTTGCAGTTGCAACCTACGGACTGACTGAAAAATATTCCCAATATCATTGAAGATATTACCTTAAAGGAATACAAAGCAATTTCCCTTAAGAGCAGCACACGCCTTACAAAGGGATTTATCTATGTAATATGCGTGATCTTAGATGTTTTGTTTTCTCCACAGATACTTAGTGTAAAATATCATGATGCCATTTCTGACCTTAGGTCTCTGGTTGGGACCCAGAAAGCTATCATTATACATTAGAAATCAAAAGAATATAATAATAATAATAATAATAGCATAAATACACACAGACAGAACAATCAAAGCTAACGGCCAAGACATCGAGATCAAGGAACACAAGAACCAAATCTGCTTTCCTATTTACGTGGCTCTTCCTGCAGATTGTAATATATCAGAAGATCATAAAAAGAACTAGCAAAATGCAAGAAATGTGGCATATAAGGATATCAATAATTTCAGTTGTAGTTTAAGCCGAAGGCGAATCGCGTTGGACCATATCTAAAAGAAATCAAAAAACAAAAATTGTACTCACAACTATAGCTCACACATTACGAATACCTTTATTTATGTAAAATATATGTGATCTTAGTTCTTTTGGGTTTTTTTTTGTTTTGTTTAAATGATCAGTGAAAAATATCAGGAAGCCATTTCTGATATTAAGTTTCTTTTTTGGGACACGGAAAAAATGTATATACAATGAAATCAAATAATAATAATAATAAGAAGAAAAAGAATAATAATAAGATCAACAACACCAACAACAACAGAAGTTTAGAAATTTCCGTTTGCCAACGCCTGCTCAAGCATTTCTCTTTTTTTCAACACCCACAGAACCCACCTGTTGTTTCTACTGCAACTATGCCGAGCAGACATTCA
Source organism: Acanthosepion pharaonis (assembly GCA_903632075.3). Taxonomy (NCBI): domain Eukaryota; kingdom Metazoa; phylum Mollusca; class Cephalopoda; order Sepiida; family Sepiidae; genus Acanthosepion; species Acanthosepion pharaonis. The sequence continues at coordinate 460,386 of CAHIKZ030000987.1, read as the reverse complement.
ATCTTGTTTGTTGAAAAAACTCAAAACAACGCGTGATTCATTCGTATTTCACAATCATCAAATAGAATCATAATTAAAATTTTTTCCAAGGAAAATCCTTCTTTCCTTGATCCTAAATTATTAGTGACGCGTCATTCTATTTTGTCCTCAGAGTTAGACGTTACTAAAATCTTTCAATTTTCTTTTTCATAACATTGTAATTCATTCATGACATTAGGAATCGAACTGCTTGTATTCGGAATACATTCACCTCGCAATACCCGAGTATATGCCTGTGGTACAAGCATTTAATAATATTTTTTTTTAAAAATCCTTAATTCTCAAAAGAAATAAAATAAGATAAATAATGTTTCTAAATAATATATGTGAACCAATTGCCGTAACAATATAAATAATTTAAATACTCCCACTATTGATGTACGAAACATTTCCACATATATGTTAGTGTTTTCTGAGATGGAGATATTAGAGGATTTTCTTTGTCTATAGGACGTCAGTTGATCAACGAGATCTATGCAAGGAATTCCGTAACAGCTGCAAAGAATTGCCTGTATTTCGGTAGATGGAGGTAGCTCCCATCTGGAATTAACTTTTCTTTTCTGGTCTTGTATTGTGTTTCACTTCCCATCAGGAGATTGCTTTCTTTAAGTTAGCGTGACTCAATTCTATCTCTTCTTCGCCAGCTCAAAAATGATAGTTATATTTTAGTATAATCTCAAGAGTATTATTACATCATTATCGATCCCTTCCACTACATCGGTCCATTGTTGCACACAGTGCATTGTCTGGATTTTTAGGATTTCAAGGTCGTTAAGTTTGCATGAATTTTCAAGAATGCGACGCATAGTTTGTAATTGCCTAGCATTGCCAGTTGGCATCATCATCAGTGGCATATCCCCATTTCGAAAGGTTGGATTTTCACCGACCAATACGTTTTCTGGGGCTATCTAGGCTGGAGCAAAGGAGCCACGCATCACTGCAGGTAGTGGGACGGATCCTGGAGCGCTGAAAGAGAGCCTGCGTTCCAAGTTTTTATGTTGGCTGCACCAGAAAGACATGTAGATTAGGAGTTCTATTGTACAGTAGTTCGACAGAGTGTAGAAAGCTGTATCTTGAATTAAGCCTCTGTGTTCGCAGCCAGGAAGTTGATGAAGAGGGTCTTCAACTTAAGTTGGGAGTGGACTATTCTGATGTAATGGTGAGCAATGCCACTAAGCAAGTAGGGATCATCCACTTTGGTTGGTTTGTGACACCCACTGATTAATTCAGCAAGTGGCGTTTAAGAGGTCGATTTTCTTTCCATGATATGGTCTGCTCCAATCTAGTGAAGCATATTCTTTTGTGGAATAGCAACACCGAAAATACTTCTGATCGGCATAATATATATTTGTAAAGTCTATATTAATACCGACAAATTACATGCACTTAAATAAGAGTATATAACAGAAACTTGTAACAATTAGTATTCTTCTAAATTTGATATTCTAGTTTGTGAAATACACAAATATATTCCAATATGGATTAATGGATAACGGCTCGGATTAAAGAATCGGAGAGCTATGATCGAATTGAGTCGAGTTTATTGCATTCACTTATGTACAATTAACTTGGGAAAGGTATAAATCCATCTCTTGTCCTCTTATGTGTCATATTGCGTAGCAACCAGTATATGGCAAAAACATCTCTGAATTCAAAACCTCCAAATATGAGTTAAATTGCCTCGCCAAGCTTGGTGAGTACGGCTAGACCCGGGAAAATATGGTCAATTAGGGCGAGGTTCCCTGTATTGGGTTTCAAGTGCAAATTATACAACCAAATGAAATTTATTCGCACAAAAATGTTTTTAAATATTAGTGTACAAAAGACGGAAAATGCGACGCTGAGATCCAAAGACATTGTGTGAGCCAAAGAGGTATTTCAAAAGATAAGCATTAAGAGACAGAATAAAAATTTCGTTAGAAACAAAGAAAACAGTACTGAACTAGTACGTGTTCATCTATATAGCAGTGAATACTGGACAATCTGCCCAATGATGAAGATGAGACTTGATGAAAAAGAAATGTGGTTCTAGAGAAGGATGGGGAGGATATTATGGACTGAACATTTGATCAAAGGACGAGGTTTTAGAGAAAATGGAAACAAAAAGGAAACATATAATTAACATCAGGAAAAGACAATTGAAATTTCTGGGGCAAGTAATGAGGAAGGATGGTTTGGAAATTCTGATACTCAAAAGACAGATTGAAAGCAAGGGCGACAGAGGGAAAAAAACGCATAACGTGCTTGACGAGCTTGAGAAAATGGACATCGAATTATATATTTATATAACAATATAGAAAGTTATTGTTATTGATTATTGATTGATTTGCTGTTCGGCTACGCGCCATAACTCACACCACTCCTCTTGCCTGGAGTAGATGCCAACGACAGCAAGGGGGAAGGCGGTGACTACTCCTCACAGACGGAGTGGTCTGGCGCAGGTGGTACGCACGCAAACGCGTGCACAAATATTGATTGAAAACATACGCCCCCAACCCGTATATATATATTTTTATTTTATTTATGTATTTAGATAATTTATTTTATTTTCTCTCTCTCTCTCTTTCTTTCTCTCTCTCTTTCTCTCTATCTCTTTCTTTCTCTCTTTCTCTCTCTCTGTCTGTCTCAGCCAAGGCTAACTGGCTTAATAATATCCATATTGTTTAATATGCTAAGGAATTGTGACTGTTTGTTGAGGAGTCCTTATTATTCTGGAAATGACATGTTTCGAAATTGTTCCTACCGGCATAAGATAAACGATTATGATGTTGCTTTTGTAGAAGCACATTTTTGTCAAAATTTTCCATTCAACTGTAGGAATTTAATCAGTGTTTATATTTCCGTAAAGATAGATATTTAGACAACATTACTTTACTTATTATTATTAAATATATATTTAATGATAGTAGAATACTCCTTTGCAAAGATATTCTGGATTTCGTAACATTAGACGTTTCGCCATCTAATCTGAAGGTTGCTTGAAATAGTACATTTTTTTGCAGACATAAGCATTTATCGGAGAACAATGTTTATATCTACAAGCGGAGAAACTATTAACTGCGTCTCTTCTTCAGCACTTCATCATTGCATTTGTTTTATCACAGCATTATTTATCGATGCAGATATAACGCATTTTTATTGTGTTCTTTTTTTTAACCATATGCATTTTTATGAACAGCTTATCAATTACCTTAATGAATGGTCTCCTGACACTATTTCTTTTAAAACTGATGGTTTTCTCCTCATCAATGAGAAGATGCACTATAGCAATACCTTGAACGGGTAGCCAGTAATTGTAACGTACTTTCACAATAATTTGAATTGGTAAAGATTGCATTGTTATTAGAAAAGAGAGACAAGAAGAGTGTCGGTACAGTCAGTAGTGGCGTACGTAGGGTAATTGGCTTATCTATATTTAGATATAACCCCTATATATATATATATATATATATATATATATATATATATATATATATACACCCTGTTATATGTATACGCCTATATGTGTGCCTCTGTGTTACTTACGATGGGCTGACTTTTTTTTCCCCAATTTTACAAAATCTGTCCTAATTTGCAAACAATTTCGGACCGGTCTGAAAACTTTTTCGCGTGGATGTATGGGAATTTGTTTTAAGTGGCCGTACACCCCCACATATATATATATATATATATATATATATATATATATATATATATATATGTATGCATATATATATATATATATATATTACATTGTAATACTTATGTATATATATATATATATATATATATATATATATATATATATATATATATATTACCTTGAAACACACACACATACGTATATATTGCAATACATATACATATACCTGTTCCTTATAATATATATACATATACATTCATATATATATATATACATCGATATATATACACACATATATGCAAATATATATTTATTGCAACACTATATATATATATATATATATATATATATATATATATATATATATATATATATATATATATATATATTCACGTTCAAGCTAATATTATTCTATCAAGATTTCTTGAATATTCAAGAAAGTAGATGTAAATAAATAAATATACTCTTTAATAAATAAATAAAAACTGAACATCTACTTATATGTGAGTATACATTAAAAAATAACGTTTAAAATAATTAAATTAAAACCTATCGGATTTCATCCATTTCCTAAACAAATATCCGCGCGTGGTTTAACCTTTCAGTATGCATTTATGGAAAGCACATGTAAATGCAATTTGGCTTGTTTAAAATACAATTACTTCCTCTATCCCTATTAACAATTCCCGTCACGTTTTATAAAATCAACCGTGAAAGTAATTCTATATATACTTCTGAGCACACCTATCAATAAAATAACGTGTGTTCTATAAATAACTAGAAAGCGGATATAAATAATTCTTTTACATTTGCCAAAAAATAAATGAACGGAATAGAAAAATACGGAACAGCATTTGCGTTTTGAGATCATCTAATCCTTTGTCAGGGAGAACGTGTCCCAGTTTATCTTGATTAAGTTTTCTCAATTTTCTTTTGGCGATTCATTTTATTAGAACTCAATTTACAAAGAAAGATCCTGATATTGATAGAAGCAAAATGTCAGAGAACAATGCACCTGACTGCATACCATTCTTTGACTTCTGTGATAAAATCATGATATTGCAGCGTAGTTTTTATATCATTTTCTTTATAGAATTTCACCGTCACGAGATACATTTTCGGTCTGAATCTCTTACAACTACGGGTAGCCTTAACTGTTAGTCTAAAAAATACAGGGAAAAATGAAATATAAGGACTGCCTTTCTTCAGTAAAGGAGTAATTCAAATCAAGAATGTTTATTTAGGTTTGTACATCGAACCTATTCATCAGTAATACTGTGTTGCAGGTCGCGTCTTGCTTCACGAGGTATATCGGCAATTCCTCAGTCCCCCACGCTGTATCACATAGAATGAAAGAAGGATTATTTTCTTAAGTTTCTTTTGTCCGCTTTCTTTCGTTGGAGACACTAGGAAAAGCAAGAATGGGATATAGAGGACGTATCTCAAAAGGAAGACCACCTGCTTGCTGTCAAAATTTCGCGACTTGTCCGAGTCAACTCAAGCTAGATACATGAAAGATTCGTTTTTGTTCGTCTTCTAGTAAAACTGAATACAAGATAATTCACAACTTTCAGAATTTTACGCCCAGAGTGATTAAATCTCTATCAAATCAGTTCGGGTTATTAAATGTCTTATGGGTACGATATGGTTTGAAATTTTGTGCTAGACTATGTATTTTTAAATGTAGGTAAACAACAGAAATGCGGTTCTACAGAAGCATGATGAGAATTCCAGGATCGAATCTGTGAGCGACGAAGAAGTTTTCAGGGAAAATAAAAATAAAATTCTCTTATATTTCCCATCATTTAGAAGCAGTTGAGATTTTTAGGTGACGTAAAAGAATGCAGGCAAAAGGTGTTTCATGAAAACACATTGAATGAATGTGGAGTATGGCTAAAGATCACATAAAATCCTTTCAAGGCATTTGTGAGAATGTGAGTCAGAACATGAGCCCGGATTCTTTATAGCTCTCGCCGAAACGAAAACTGTTAGGCAATCCCTGATTTTGACAATAATAATAATAATAATAATAATAATAATAATAATAATAATGAGATAGGACTTGTTACAATTCTATTGGACTACACAGTATAAACTGACAGAACAATCAAAGCCAACCGCTTAGATAGTGTTATTAAAGACCACAAACAAAAAAAGTCCCTCCTTATTGATATGGCAGTCCCTGCTGACTGCAATGTATCTTTGAAGATATTCAAAAAGCTGTCAAAATACAAGGACCTTGAAATAGAAATCTCGAAAATGTGTCATATGGGAACATCAACAGACCCTGTTGTAGTTGGAGCCCTAGGACTGGTTGGAAAAGATTGCAGTAGATTAATTGAAGGGATTCCTGGAAGTCCATGCCTCAAGGAGATACAAAAAATTGTTCTGACAAGTACAGCCTACACTTTACGAAGGGCTTTATCTATGTAATTTTTTTTTGTTTGTCAGTGGAAAGTGTCATGATGCCATTTCTAACCTTAGGTCCCTGGGCGGGACCCGGAAAGAAATGTGTAAACGCCAGAAATCAATAATAATAATAATAATAATAATAATAATAATAATAATAATAGATGAAGAACCCTGTTTAGCTCCTCTTCACCTTTAAAGAAACTGTTTCTTTCTCTATCAATTTTATTCGTTTGGTTTTGTTATTTTACTTCAGCTGTTAACGTGAAATTAAAAACATAAAGAGGCTTCTCAAGTTGGTCTTTTCTGTTAAATAAAATGTACCATGAATCCTAATTATTATTATTTTATAAGCGTACTAGTGACTCGGCTAATCCTCTACATGTGAAGATTCAATGTCTTTTCTGGCCAAAGTATAGCTTATATGTCTTTCTCTCAAAGGCATGTAAATTAATCAGTTGGATTTTAATTAAAACTCACTGAGACGTTGAATATTACTCAACATGTCCCAGCATTTCTTAGAATAGAGGTTAACTCGATCATTTAAATAAAATGTTTGGCGTCATCCGGGTCGGTATTCTGATATCACATTATTAAAAATTATTTTTTATCAGATTATCTTTAAAATCCTCGAGACAATTTATTTTATATAAAGACAGCAATGCATATGCAAAGAAATGGATATTTTTTTTAGGACTTAGTTTCCTCAATATATTATTGATACGTGTGCCTATTATTTATCATGTTTCAATTTCTGTCATATTGTACAACATTTTACTTCTGTCGATCGAGTTCTGGCGACAGATGACCGATAACTGGTCAAATCATTCTATAGGTTTTTTTCTTTTATTTCTTTTCGTATTGTTTACTACTAAATCTTAATTTTGTATATATTAATTATATTTTGTCCCTCTTATAAGTTTATTTATTAACTGTCTATATTTCTGAGATAAGGTATTATCTACACTATTTACATTATTCGGACTATTGTCCTCATCACTGTCGCCATATTTATTACAACCTTTCGGCCGTTTTACGCTCCGGGCTGCTTCAGGTAGTTTGAATGTCAAGCTGCACTCTTTATTTTGCTCATAATGCAATGTTTGCTGTTATTCATATTTATTACACCGTAATAAATATGGATACCAACAAAAAATGTAATATGAACACTGATAAAAAATGGTTGCTTAAGACATTAGTTTTATAATAGCGTGATATTCATACATGAGAACTCATGGCACAGTGGATAAACGTGTCAGTTAGATCCAGAGACAGTAACCAAAGAGTGAGAGTTCAATACCAGGTTAAGGCAGTGTTGGAGAGGGGAATTAACTGAAGATAACTGACATCCATTAAACATGGTATGTGGAACTAGAACACTCTACCCCAGTGAGCGAAATAAAGGGATTAGTTCGACATTCCAACCACCTGAAGAAGGTTGGAGCGTACAATGAAACGCTGCAATAATATGGCGACAAATATGACTACATTAATGTATAAAGTTTATTTATGTTTTAAGTTTCTTAACAGCAAATAAAAATAACCGCTTCATTTAGTGTAACCCTTAACACAAGTGGAAAGTAAACGGCCGAAAACTCAGGAGAAATACATTCACGAAATACATATTCAATGTTTAACACACCACATTTTAACAATACTCAAGTAATATAATATTCCATACATATAAATATTTATAAGTGGACGGAGTTAACTGAGAGGAAAAGTATATTTCTTTAAAATAAATAGAATTCTATGATACACATTCATGTTTTTCTCCAATATTTGAAACATTATATTTCTAGAAATATGTTCCTATATTGAAAATTACTAAAGAATCTGATAAGAAATTAGAACAGAGTGCAAACGCCAATATCCACTCAAATTCTTCTGTGTATGAACCGTAAACAATTTGCCTAAATAAACAGTAAAAATGTCCTGCATTTTCTATGACAAATTTTCAGGCTGTTACGATTTTTGCATCACTTAACACAAAAAATTGAACTTAGAAAAACTAAAATGTTATAAAGCTGTCCTTATGTTTTATTTAGAAGTAAAACACACATACACAGATAGACACAGAAACACAGATACGCGCAGGCGCACTATATATACACACAGACGCACAGACACACACACACACACATATATATATATATATATATATATATATATATATATATATATTATCCTCTCTTATGAATGCATCATTGCCTGTGTAGTATACCTTTTTCGGTCGATTTCCTAAAATCTTACGAACAGAATTTCAAAATTAGTTTTATTTACCATATTCTAGCCGACAATTTGAGATCATTTTCTCATATTTGTTTTCAGAATAAAATGTCAGCATAATATCTATATCAGAGGTGGTAGTATGTTTGATGTAGGTAATTGTTTTATGACAGTAAACACAGTCCTGTCGTGGATATTATATATATATATATATATATATATATATATATATATATATATATATATTCATCCTATGCAAATGTGCATTTCGACCATATAGACAATCTAAGGACCAACCTCTCAAATATATAAATACCGTCCAACCAGACGCCAGGAATAATTAATGAGATCCCATAATCAATTAAATTAACCTTATTTGACAACTCTTCCAGATAAACCCTCTTGCGAAGAAACAATATGAAATAGGCCTACATGACAGTGAATCTCCGGCAATACTCACACCACGAAAAAGCCAACAGTAAAATAAACATCATAGGGTTCAATCCGACATACAACCGAAACGTAAAAACAAAGGCACGGAAATATACCTTAAACTCATTCACGATCATTTCCATCACGAAACGTTCTCCACATGATATACAACAAAAACATAGTAAAACTCAGCTACAGTTTCACCAAGAATATAGCACAAATAATAAAAGAAACAAAACGAAAACAATCAACAACCAACCTGCCCAAATCAAACCTACGTGTAACTGTAGAACAATGAACTTAAACAGCAATTGCTTGCGAAACAATGTAATATCTGATACCACTGTCAAATCTGGAGATGTAGAAAAATATACAGACGAGCTGAAGGATCCTGGAATCAAAGAAAACATCCTTTACAAATATTAATAAGTGAACAGCACAATGCTTTCTAAAGATATATGGGAAATAAAAAAAAATACCTAAACACACCCAAAATATCATGTAAAAAAAAAACTGCATCAGCCTACAACAATACTTGCAAAATCTGTAAACTCTGTCTGGTGAAAAAATAGCTATAGTTACCTTCTCAGATCATCACAAATTGCTAAATAAAAAGCAAACACAAACAAATTTTACTACGTTACCGTATTTCTATTTTATCCTTTGAACTCAATGACTACCGGGTTTAAAACAAAAAAAATTCTTTTAATTTTTTTTATTTCTCTTTTAAGTAAAAATTAAACAATTCTTTTAGGAAATCCAATTTATTAATTCGTAAATTTAATAGCAATATTTGAAAAACATTTCTTGAACAAATATTGGATTTGAGAGAGAATTTTAAATTTCTTATTTATATTTTTCTGACACAATATCAACTCCATGAGTTGATGAGTGATGAAAAAAACGGTCCAATATTTCAAAAACACCTAAAATGTTTATTTCTATATTAATTCTTTTATCTTTTAATTCGGATTAGATTTCGAGCGTTATATTTCAAACCGAACTGGAATCTATGTTCAACGAAAGCATTTGAAATATTTAAATTGCTTTTATCGGGGTTTTTTTCTTGTGGAGAGTCGGCGGCGGTTCTTTTAATTTTGTGAATGGAAAAAAAATGGTTCTCAGAATAAATTTACGAAAACTTACGGCTAAATATGATTTTATGCTAAGGAATAAGTCTTTCGTAATTGTGAAAGGGGAAAAACTTATCTATGAAAAATAAGACAAATTGAGGTTTTTCAAAATAACAAAAACAACGTATATTTAATTACTGACGTATTGGTTATTCTTGTCTACGTGAATATCTAAATAAATTGCGAGAAATAAGAGACATGTCAAAAAGAAATACAGATGAATCGGAAGATACTAATTTCTAGGCACAAAAACTAACTGAGCAGGAAATATGAATTTAAATTAATTCTTAATACTCTTCCGATAATAAATAGCAGTCAACCAAAGTGAGATATCAGAATTATGTCCTTTTTGTGTATCCATAGCAAAAAGAAAATCTCATTTTTAAAAAGGTTCACACTACAAAATGGCATTAGGCTTTACAATATTTGATTCTTTAAACATTTATTTATTTAATAAAAGCTAATCTTGTGACGAACTGTAAAGGAGAGGCATTGAAAATGAGTAAATTCATTCAATAAAATCACCATTGACTTCAACCAATTACTCCAGACGACTTCATCGCTTCTGGTCGGTCTCCTTGTTTAATTTGCTGAATGCTTTCACAATCCTTATCTCCAGTTAGGTTTTACGAGGAGTTTTGCTGGTCTCTCGCTCAACTATTGTCATTCATAATAAAGGTGTTAGTTCGACAGATGTAAACCGTGAAGCGGTCAAAGAAATTGTATGACAGCCATGACTGGGTTCTCCTGCTTATGTGGCATAGTGCAAAGTCATGTTGCCAGACATGGTGAATTCCAGCCGCCACCTTCTAGACCTAGGGCAGCACTACCTACTCAAGGCAATTCCCTTAACTATTAAGAATAGTCTATTTTTAACGGGTACTTCAGTGGTTTCTTGTTTGCTGTAGAAATTCATAGAAAATCGATCCTACCTGGAAGTAGCCAAACTCTGAAATCGGTTTCTCAAACTGCTACAGTATTAATCATTAAATATCATAGTTAGGGCTTCGTAATATCCAATACAACACGATTTTGTATGAAGAAACTCTTAAGAAGTATTTTTTTATAAAGTTTGATCTAAAAATATACGCACACAAAGACCGTATACGAAGATAGATTATGCCGAATTAAGGAATTAGAATAAAATTAATAGGGCTTCGTATTGAAATAATTAAAACCCTAAAATGTTTGCGCTACTTTGTTTCTTACTCCCGTTTTATAGTTTTGTACAGGGTTATTTAAGAAATTCGCAACAATTATTTGCCCTTGAAAAGCGTAAACATCAATTAACTTACATAGGTAATACTATTACGGATATAAATAAGGATAAGTATTTATCATATATATTTTATACTAATACTAAACATAATTATATAACAATTTACCAATGAGTTGTGATACCTTTCAAAATGTAGGTATTAATGGGCCTGCATAATTTACATTAATATCTGTAAATTTCCACATCGTCCTATAAAAGAAAAGAACTGTTAAAGCTTCCATTTTGAACATTTCTAAATTCGAAGTTTCCTATATAAATCCCAGTTCACCTTGCTATATAACTACTAGCGTTGTCATTTATTGCTTTTCATATGTGGAAAAGTGACAAACTAAATCTAAACTTGAACCTGACTTTTCTATAACACTCTTTGAACCGAAAACATTTGCACAATCAGCGCATGTTCCTTTATTGTTAATAATAATAATAATAGTGGTGTTCAATATCGAGAGTTTAATTAAGTGTATATATCATTGAAATTAAAAAAATAAATAAGTAACCTCTTCATATTCAATTCTTCAGAATACGGCCTCTACCCCAGTCGTCCCATAGAATCCACACGCTTTTTCCTGTTTCTTTTTCTTGTGGTATCTTAAGGGTTTCTTTGGATCATATAATAGAACAGTTTACATCACACTCGGAAAAATCATCTATCGTCCTGTATGAAGGATCTTTTGCATGTCACCTGTGTAATCTACTATCACAAGATTCTATCATTGACCATATCCAATATCCTGCTGCCAATGTCTTCACTGTAAAACTGTTAGACGCGACTTCCGAGTCCTACGTACCTGATTTGCTCGTAAAAGATTTAAATTCAGTGATTTCTCTCTCTTAGACCGCGTGCCAACTACGGCTATATAATCTACTTAGTTCTTTTAATTAAACCTTAGCTTCCGGGAGAAGAAATACATTCATACATTTTTGTTTATATATTTTCTCTTAGGTGAATGCACCAGACTCTCCTGCTCGTATTTGTGACAATCATCAGGTCTTTACAATTACCCTGCTGTCTGAAACTTGACGAGATTATAACCTTTATTATGAAGAGAAACTTTCGGATATTTTTGATAAGAAGCTGTATTTTCAAATATGAAATTATTAAAAGACAATTTTTCGTGAAGAAATATATATGCATAAGGACTCGAGAGCAGAAGCGCGAATGATTATTTGGATATGATTTCCTTTTTGGAATTCAGAAACATTAACAAATAATTATGTAAAGTTCGATTCGATAAACTACTGCTGCAGGAATCCAAACAAGAATTTCGTGTTCACAGAACATTTTCCATATTTGCTGGTTTAATAAATTGCCATACGTCTTAGAAACGAGAAACAATATTTTCCCCGGTTAAACCAGGATAAATATTCCCTTTTCGTGATGGTATGTGTGATTTTAATTGAGGAGGAAAGGCAAATTATATGTTCGGAGGAAGAGTGCAAGTATAAACGATCGTGTGAATGGATTAAAATTTCAAGAATTTCGATGTTTTTGTTTGTTTTGTGTATGTATGTGTGTGTGTTTAAAGGATTATTATAACAGTGAAGAATATTCGAGAGAAAAGTTTTCGGTGTAAATAATAATATCCAAATAAAATTTCAAAATACTGTTATAATGGAAAATATCGATACGTATTCATTTTCATCGCGCCAAAGTCAAAATGAAATAAGAGAAAAATGTTAGAAATTCATTCTGTGTTAATAATGCATTTTTTTTCTTTTCCAAAAATATTCAGTCTTCAAAGTCCAAGAGCCACTCGAGATAAAGAATTATAGAATAAAAGGTCACATTTTATGAGTATATATGGGGAAATAACTGTTAACTCTAGACTTGAACATATCAAAATTATAGTGAGCGTGGGAGCATAGTCTTGGGAATCGGTTCGTGGGAAGATACTGTTCGAGTGCCAATTTCCTCACACCAATCGATAACCGAAAGCAATGATAGTGGATGGCTATAATACAAGTGGTCTGGTGGTTCTTAGTCTTGAAGGCTAGAACTGGTGGAACGAAGGAATGTACTTCACCCGAATACTTTCCATGGAAATAGAGACAGATTAGCGTTAGGCTTGCAATATTTAGTCTATAGGACAACCCGTGTAGGGTTGAAATAATTAATCAACCACAGTGCTCCGAAGTCACTTTTTGACTCTATCGACCTTGGAAAGTAAGGGTTGGGCAGCTACCGCCTATATATGATAGGAATTCAACATTTTCGGCCTGATCAGTTTCTTGTAAAGTAGAGGATGACTGGAGTCAAGTACTTCCTGGAGAGGTACAGGGAACCAAAGATTTATCCAGCATCTTTAGCAATGTGTAGACTAAGCTAAAGTGAACAATATCAAATCAAAGGAGCAAATGACAAAAATAAACATATCGCACATGGGCTCCGCACAGCTTGCCGGGGTTTAAACATACCTTAAATAATCAATTTACTAAAAATAAATAGCCAATATAATCAGCACGCGACAATAAATACACACAGACATCTTATGCCTACATAAGACCATAAAAAAAAACATACATTGAACTCGGCAGATGGATTGACAGCAAGTCAACCTCGGCGTCTTGACTTTCTGATCAAAAGAACATCGGATTCTATTTGATATTTCCTCCAAACATCACTTTCTCTCCCCTTCACTGAAAGACTATTCACGTTTATTCCCTTACAGTCATAAAGAATACCTTTCATGATAAGTAATTACAGTTAAAATTTTTGTATGGTATTTTTAAATAAATATAATCTTATTTAAACAAGCAACAATATATTTTCCCTTCTTTATTCAAACGGAGACACATGGAATCTTTGCTAAACAAATGAATCCCATATAAAATTTGCAGTTGAGGTTTGATTAGAGAGTACATTCCAAAAGGAGCCCGTGGCATAGAGCCTGCATGAGCGAGATAACCCGTTCATCTTGACATTAACCATTTGTATCGTTTGTGCTTTTCTGACATAAAAATTATGAAGAAAATAATTTGTGTCTCAAATAAAATTTCCAAAGCATTTAACTCGTCAAGAACAATTATGAATGAATTTAATTTATGTGTAAATATAGAAAAGGCTTAGCTACGAAAATGACGATTTGCAACGAAAATAGTGTGTGAAGACATATGCCAAAACATTTCCTGTGTGAAAGCGGTGGCAACACTCTGCGCCTTGCCTGAACAATAGCTGCGTGGTGCTGACATCACTTTCAATATCATTCAGCCAGGAGAAGGTATCTTGTAGTGCACATATATTTAATGTGCCCCCATATATATATATATATATATATATATATATATATATATATATATATATATACCCAAGATATAATTGGTATATACGGAATGAATTCCAATAACCAACAATTACTATTCTAAAAGAGTGCTCAATACAAAGTAAAAGCAGATATAATTATTATTTATAAAAAATTATAACATAAGTATGTTATAAAATCACTACAAAAATAGCCATTTGTTTCAACACCCTCGGTGTCTTATATCAATCGAGGATGTTGAAGATAAAAAAATACTTTTCTTTTTATCTTCAAAAAAAAGTATTTGTCTTTATCTTCAACATCATCGCTTGATAAGACACCGAGGGTGTTGAAACAAAATGGCTATTTCTGTAGTGATTTTATAACATATTATGTTATAATTTTTTTTAAATAATAATATATATATATATATATATATATATATATATATATATATATATATATATATATATATGAGAGAGAGAGAGAGAGAGAGAGAGAGGTAAAATGAGAACGAATAGAGTACAATTCCAACGTTCGTAACATTTATTTTAAAAGAGGGCTCAATACAAAGTAGACCAATAAATTTTATTTTGAGATATTACGTCAAAAAAAAAAAATCAAAATAGCTATACAATTGTGTTTCGTTGCGTATCAATGTATCTCATACGACGATTGCAAATTTACTATCGCCTGGTACACTTCGAAACTCGACTGCAGTTATGTAGAGATTTTGACATATTTTCGATGTAATATTCTAAAATAATAATGATAATATATATATATATATATATATATATATATATATATATATAAAATTGAGAATTAAACGAACAGTTGAGACTGTAGGACTTAACATGTCAAAACTTTTTAAATATATAGAATATCTCTAAAAATTAAATGTTTTTAACATTTTAAAGTGGATGTTTTGCTTGACGGAAATTTGAAACATTGCATGAGTCATCGCCAAATAAGAATTCCTCTCGCTTTCAAATCTCTCAGAGTCAAATATATATATTTGTATAGTAGCATCAGATTTCCATAGAATATACAAGAATCATTAATTCGTATGTCATAGGAATTTGTTAAATTGGCGAATACACATCAAATAATGAGTGGCACGTGAATGAAATATATAGGTTACTTCGAAGCAGACTGTAAAATACGAACATATCAACAAGAGGCAGTTATTTACGACCACGTCACGTTTAAACAACGGTTCCAGAACAATCTCCGAAGTTAGGCAATGTCGAGACACGTCAATCGCTAGATGGGCGACCAGGTGTTAATACCAGGTGCTGCAGGCTTGTTTGTTTTAATGGATAATGGATCGAAATTGTTATATTCACATTAACGCGTAAATATCGTTGGTAGTGATATGAACCCACCTATTTTCTCTCAGTTAATTCGTAAGAATTTACAATCTAAAATATTTTCTGGCTTTAAATAGTCTGTAATTAGTTGATAAAACATGAGGTCGCCATTTTCCAAACGTAGCTTAAATGTGGCACAAGGCCGAAATTATGGGGCATCAAGTGAGGATCGAACTCACTACTCAGTCGTAATTGATCTAGCGAGACACGCATCCTAACCATTACACCACCTCGGGCTGCCCAGTGGCAAGACATAAGATATGAAGCAATAAAAAAACAATATGTGGAGTTGGAAGAAGTCGGTATTTATTTTAAATATTATTTTAAATAAGAAGGACATTGTAAATATCATTTTAAATAAGCATGAAATTTGTCGTGTTGTATTTTCAAATCTGGCAAATATTATATTACTAACATTTATTCATATTTATTATCCGAGATTCTAGAAACACATTTTAATTTGATAAGTAAAATGTATTTTGTTGAACCTCAATCCATCATTTATATTATTTCATTTCATATTTCCTGGTGTTATCTTCCATTGTAAAGTACATTTTTCGAGAATATTGACTTCTTTTAAGCAGACAAACACTAGAGCAAGAATACTTTGTATTTAAAAATTGCGTTTTATTTATTCACATATTTAATACAATTCCTATAATCCGATCTTCTATTTATTCGACCAACATTTACCCACCCATTTTATTGCAATTAACAACTTCTCTAACACTATTTAAACTTTTTTTCCCCTGATAACTAATGCAAAAATCTTCGTCTGATCAAAACTTTAACGTTTTTTTTCTATTTCTATTAATATAGCTTCAAGAAAATGAATCTATTCAGTCACAAGATGCGTTATTCAATTGTCACGGTGGATTCTCTATGTGACATATGTGATATCAAGTTATCCAAATAAAAAGGTCAAATCGACCTCTGTATAAAACCAGAGTAATCACAAGATGGGAAATGGATCTGTAATTGAAGCGTAATTTTTCACCACAATTAATACAAATGTGCACGATTCTATATAATCAGGAACACATCCAAATCAACATAAACAATATGGAAATGCGAATCACTCCAAAAACAAAAGGGTACGCACGTGTATGAAGTTTGTGGTTATATATCATGAATAATGATCAAATGTAGAGTTATAAATTAATCAACCTTCCTTTTTCGATTCGTATCGCTTCTTTCACACGAAATCTCACATTACAGATCTCTTTCTATTGCCCCACAGCTTCATGATACTGTTTTATATAAAATATTTTTAAAGTGAATCTTATAAAGACACTATATTCAAGAGCTTACATGCTAGATTTAACAAATTAGTTGAAGACTTAGTTCTTTAAGATCTGTAAATTTTCGAAAAAAAAAACATGATAATCTAATAGGAATCTGAGGAATACTATTTTTACAAGAGAAATAATTCCATAGTTTCATTGTAATTGTTTTGATCAGCTTCTGTCTTTGGTAATTAGAATTTAGTAATTTCTTCACTAATACATCTCTCTTGTGGAACTCTCTCATGGACTGTTGCTTTCCAGACAATTTTGATCTTCAAAAAATTAAATCCAATGTCAAGTATTAACTTCTGATTCCTGTTCTTGTATTGTTCTCTCTCCTTAATAATGTTTTCTTTTTCCCATCTTCTTTTACTTTCAGTAACCCACTGGCTTTATTTTCTTGCATGCTGTGAAATATTAAAAATTGAATTCTGCAGATTCTTCGTGACATGTGACAGGATATTTTCTCTACAAAACACCCACCACAATGCAAAAAAGCTACAACCACTTCAAATTAGTGTTTAAATTCTAGGACGACAATAAATTAAATACATATTTCTTTTGCTCGTAACAGTATTAAACAGAAACTAAAATGATATCACGCACAGCATTCTCCTAAAATACTAATGGCAAAGTTTAACCCTAGAGCACTAACCATGGGTATAGGTATTTACTTGACTCCCACAAGGTCAAGATGTGACACAAGGTCGTTTAACGTGGGAAACCCGAGTGTTTCCACTCAAAGGTCACTGGTCAAAATTGGTCAAAGCATGTCCAAGCTGGTCAGAGCTTAGTCAAAGCTGGTCATGACTTGTCCTAGCAAGTCCAGGCCGGAGCCAGTCCAAGCTAGTCGAAGCCTTGATCGAATCTCAGCCATAGGCCAAGAAACGATCCAATATTTGTCAAAACCCCAGCATAACGCCAGGTAACCATGGGTATATAGTACCCAGCGCAAATTTTCCTATTTTTAATTACAATTTTCATTACTTGATTTTCTTACCAGAATAAGGTTTTTTCTGTTCCTATTAATGTCAAGTCAAAGTACATAGATTGAAGAGCCTGCATGTAAAATATTTCAAATAAAGTTTTATATTTAATATTTTTGTTGATATTTTCAAAATCGGGTATGATATACCCATGGCTAGTAGTGGTGTAACTTTAATTAATAGTTAGGGTTCTAGGTTTAAGAGACCTATCCGCAAAATAATGGTAGGTCGAAAGGATGATTTTGCTTTCATACGGCGATTACTTTATACTGAGTAGGAAATTTCTCTTGTGTTTAGTTCATAGACAGGTTTTATACATTTCTGATTTCAAAAATGTTTTGTAATTATTTTCATAATATAGGAAATAATAAATATTGCTTTGTTGTTGGTTAACATAATTTACAAGCTTTTATTTATGGAATAATTCTTGTAAATTAATAATATCATAAATAAATACTGCTTATTATATTTGCTGTTTATTTTCAGGAAATAAGAAAAATAAATAAATCTAGATTTGTGGATTGGTTTCATGACAATTCTAGAAATATATTTTTAAAACGTTAAAAAGGTCCCGTTAGTCTAAAGAAAGAACAGTGTCGCGAGATATCTATCAACGGTATCGTGAGATAACTATCCAGGAAACGCATTGTTTTTATTTTTTTACGGAAATATTTGTTAAATGACTTCAAAATAAAACCTGAAAATCCATAGAATGAAAGTGATTTTGCGTTGTGCTTAAGTATAATGACATTCACTAAGCAATTGGTTCAATGGCTTTATATATATATATATATATATATATATATATATAGCCATTCAACCAATCGCTTATATATATATATATATATATATATATATATATATATATTCAACCAATTGCTTAGTGAATGTTATTATACTTAAGGACAACGCTTAAGAAATATATATATATATATATATATATATATATATATATATATATATATATATATATATATATACATACGTTGAAAAGGGTAAACTTCTACTAGCCCCTCATATATACACACGAAGTCAAACCACCCTCCATCCATAATTAAACATATACCCTCATCAATAGAGAATAGAATCAGCATTAACTCCGCTAATAAAGAAATATTCCAACAACACAGAAATTTTTATAACGTAGCCCTAAAAAATAGTAGATAGAAAAATGCTAACACCAATTATAGAAACAATTGTACTAACGGGAAAAAAACAGGAAAACAAAAATCATTTGGTATACCCTTACGTACAACCAAATGGTTAGCATTAAGCTAGGGCAGAAATTCCTAGCAAAAACACTTTCCTACCAATAGTAAACTTAGTAAAATATTTAATAAAAACACCCTAAAATTAAGTTACAGCTGCACTGAAAATCTAGAAAGTATAATAAGAAAACAAAATAAAAAAAACCCGGAATAAATCCACATGCCAGAAGAGTATTAATAAAAAACCTCCACATGAATTAGACAAAAATAGTGAGAAATTATGTGATTGTACAAACCCAGAAGACTGAACATTAGAAAATAAATGCCACGTTAAATCTGTGGTATACCAATGTACTATCTCATCCATTGAGAGTCCTGATACTAATATGATATACATTGGGTCTACGAAGAATGAATTTAAAACCAGATGGAGGCAGCATAATTGCTCCTTCAACAATATAAATAAAAGTAATCAGACATCTCTATCTAAATATTTTGGGCATTTGAAGGAAACAAATAAAACACCAAAGGTAAAATGGACAATTATAAACAAAACTAGAACTTGTAAAACTTGGGATGACCCATCCCCTTTATGCCTCCATGAGAACCTGCACATTATTAAGTTTCTAAATAATAAAAATCTATTAAAAATAGACAGTAGTTAACGGTTTTTTGCCGACATCATCAAATTTTCGCATTAAATAATTAGCATAAAAACAAACAAACAATAAAATAATTTTTAAATTCCATAGTCTAAATAAATAGTTTAAATGCCTTATAAAAAAATAAAGATAACCAGACTAGACGATGTCATCTTCCGCTTTAAATTTAGACACCCCAACCTTACCCTGACTTGACGTCTGTGAATGTAACAGATATTGATACAAATTATTAACCCTTACGCCCCTTTTCTTTAAACAATTGCTCTAGCCGTTACCATAGTAATCTTAATTTCAATAACAAATATGCTTATAAAACGCGTAAATTTCAGGAATATGTTATTCCCAAAACAAATTCGCTTGAAGATGGAACAGAGCTTAGTACTTTAATTCAATTTAATTCAAATAATTATATTGAAGTTTTCGGATCTTGTTTTCAAACATGGGAACTCTTATATAGCGTTGGAATCATATTTTTAAATAAATAATCATATATATATATATATATATATATATATATATATATATATATATATATATATATATATATATATATATATTGAACCAATTGCTTAGTGAATGTTATTATACTTAAGCACAACGCAAAACCATATATAATTATATATATATATATATATATATACATATATATGTGTGTGTGTGTGTGTGTGTGTGTGTGTGTGTCAAATGTTAAATAATCGCACTTTTTTGGTGTGGACTCGTTACCAATAGCCGTCATACATAGTATTACCATTGACTATTTCAAAATTTCACCTTTCCAAAGATTCCCCAGTTATAGACAAAGGAATTCTATCCACTACACCTATACCACTTTGATCCTCGATACTGACTAACCCTAACCCAAAACTGCTTGAAGATCGATCAGAGTGACATTTACGTGCTGCTGTACCCGCGTAATGACCATCAAATTCATCCAACTCTTTTCGAATCCTATGCACTCTCCACAGATTGACTCCCAAACCATTTGAAATATTCGTAGTGGTATTCCGGCGCGAATGCCAGCAGTACAATATGCCGTTTCCAAATTTCCGGTGGAGTGAATTACGTCATGGTAGTCTTTTTCTTACAGACGGTGCCTAGCTGACCTTACTATACTGTGCAGATGACAAACAACGCCCATGAGCGAAATTGAAAATATAAAATGGCGAAAATTTACCCATTGAAACATGTGTGTGTAACACACACACAGACACACACAGACACACACACACACACACACACACATATATATATATATATATATATATATATATATATATATATATATGAAGAAATATAGCTTTATAGGATAAAGTGATCAACATCAGAGATAGAACGTATGTAAATCTAAATGTAAATGTGAACATTGAAGACAACACTCAGAGGCAACAGTCTGTTTCATGCCAGACTCAATTGTCAGGCCTGACGACTGTGTCTAGCATGAAACAGCCAGCCGCTTCTGGGTGTCGATTTCAAAGTTCACACACACACACACACACATATATATATATATATATATATATATATATATATATATATATATATATATATATACTATATTTTTTCATTGACTACAAAACTTTGAGTTTCATGCCTAAGCAATTTTTAAGTGCTAGAATTATGATATTCATTTTTATTTATATTTTGGTTTGACACAATATTTGAAATTTTCTTTCTGGTCTACGAGAGATATATTATTGTTGTAGCGGAATATTATTGGATGTAAACTATTTAAATGAAATCTTGTTTAATTTTGAATTTGAATTTGAGCCAAGATTAATATTCAAGATTGAATATAAGGATTGAAATAAGAAATATAAATTCTAAATTAGAGTGACGCTGGTTTAGAAAGCGTAAGTAAACAATGAAGTGATGTTGGAAATTAATGGGGATAACTCTTTATAGAATTATTATTGAATTATGAATTAATGAACTATCTTTTGAAGTTCGGCTCAGATCAACATTTAAGTCTGAAAATAATTTTGGAAAATATATATATATATATATATATATATATATATATATATATATATATATATATATATGTATATATATATATATATTTATATATATATATATATATTATTTCTAACATTATTTTCAAACTCAATTTTTTTTTTTATATATATATATATATATATATATATATATATATATATATATGTTCTAATTTAGAAAACGCTCGTTTAAAACTAGAAGTGGTGTTATAAATTTAAGAGGGGTTAACATATTTCTTGCGGGATTCAACACATTTATTACTAATAATATTATTAATATTAGTATTCTTAATAAACTAAATGTAATGATATCAATAACAAATATGCCGTGATAAATAAGGTAAAATATAATGAATTTAAAGACTTATATAGGAATTTATCAATATGCAAATAACTAAATAAATGGATATGTAAGTCAAATAAATGAATAACTGAATAAAAATAATGAACACAAATAGATGAGTAAATAAACACTTGTGTAATAGCAAGTGTAAAGGTGAAAGAAAGAGACAACCAACAAATAAAAATAATAGTTATATACTAAAAATGGTAGTGATAACATAATGGAAAATAGAATGATATAAATGTTAAATACACTATGTCTAAAATTAACAAGAGTTGTATTATAAAGTTAGCCAGGAAAAAAAAAGTAAAAACATAATAATATTAATATCAATACTGGTAAATGTGGACGCCTGGTCTAGATAGACTCTATTAGTCTGGGTCAAAGTGTTTGACCTGAAATTTGGATCAATTTAGTTAGATGCTATATATATATATATATATATATATATATATATATATATACTCGACTTTTTCGACTCTCCAGTCGAATTCGACGTATGAGGGTGAAGTATATCAGTACCTTTGAAACCGGCAGCCTGACAACAGCACATGAGATGTGATTATCGTGGTGAAAGGCCGAATACAGAGACCTGGTGCACTACGTGCCACAAGGTCCCCAAACGATCCTCCGCAAGTTTTGAATTCAGAGTTGTCCTTCTCCTAGACCAATTGCCATTCAAATCTATAGAAACCAGTCTGCCCTGCTATTTATCCATAGCTGGAGGGAAAAGAAGAAGTTTCACACCACAATCCAAACCACTAGATATTACTCCACCAAGCCTCTCATATATATATATATATATATATATATATATATATGTATGTATACAGGAATGATATATATATATGTTGATAACTTGTTTCATGGAAAATAACACTTTTAGGATCAGAAATAAATCTTTTTGATGATTGCCAAATACTTATATATATGATTTTATATTGTATACACTACCAGCCGTATTTAGCTATCATCAATTTTTTTATTTCTCATTCTATAAGTGTTATTTTCAATGAAACATGTTAAGCACCGCACTGGTGTATTTATTATACTAAATGCAAGACTCCCTGGGTCACATTAAATACAAACTAACAAAAAAAAACACAAAAAAATTTTACTCATCAAAATTACCCAATATGGCCGCTCTCACAGCTTTATAGATCCTCAGACTTATTTCCTCCAAAGCCTAGGAATAAACTAAAGATAGATCTTGCCCATCTGTCGAAGAAACACGTTATTCATTACAAAATTTTTTTGAGAACAACTAGATTATGTCAAATATTCTACTTGGGGCGTCATAGTCCTTAAAACTCTAAAGAAGGACATATAAGAGAAAGGTAATATATCGTATTTATATATAAAATCAATATCTGGGAAGATATTCATTTCTTTATACAAACGGAAAATAAGTCACCGATTTTATATTCATTAAAGTCAATCAACGTTAAATCGATATTTTTTCGATATAAATGAAGGGAAAGAGTAGAAATATATATTCATCACACACCAGCAAATTTCAAAGTAATCTATAATAAACAGTCTAGAGGTATCTGTCAAAACACTCTGTCAAAAGAGAAGATTAACTTTGGGTACAGACATTCCTCCTTTAAGATATATAGTTATATGCTGGACGAAATATCAATAACCTAACACTTACACTCATTATATTTTTCCTGAACGTTTACATCAGACGCTAGGACATTAGTTACCAGGTCGGAAAGACATGTATTTGGTCAAATGCTTATTGAACCGAGAGAAAGTTGTTACTGTGCTTATTTCATTACGTGCAAGCACTGTACAGACTAATTGATTGTTGGGGTCTGGGATTGGATCAGTACATTCATCTTTTTTTGCGTGATTGATTTCGACCTATAAAGTCCTAATGAGGTTGCTTATTTATGTACAGGGAAATAGTTATTCGGCGTGGATGCTAATATATCTCATGAATAAGAAGACACCCTAAAAGTGAATATTAAGAAAATCTTGAGGAATGGCTTGGCAAATGTTTTCAATATTAAAAGAGGAAGATGGATACGAAGAGACAATATCTGACAGATGCATTGAAAAAGAATGTGATAGATGTGAATAGACAAATATAGATAGATAGACAGATAGATAGATAGAGAGATAGAAATATATCGAAATAGATGATGAAAATATCAACACTGAAGGATAATAATGCCATCTATGTATCTATCTATCTATCTATCTATCTATATATATATATATATATATACACACACACATATATATATGTATGTATATAGATAGATAGATAGATAGATAGATAGATAGATAGATAGATAGAAAAGTAATCGTGTGTTGTGGACTTGTTGGGGCCAGAAATAAAAACACAAGATATGGATTGAATTCAATAGACATATTAACAAAACAGTAATACACACATATGGGAAAATTACTATTACATATAGGAATCGACATAGATAGATCGACAGGTAGGTAATGAAGCTGTCAACGCATATAGATCAATATCTATATATCGGTAATGAAGATATCGACATAGATAGATAGATAGATTGATAGATAATGAAGATATCGATATAAATAGATAGATTGATAATGAGGCTATCTATATAGATAGATAAATAGATACACAATGAAAATATCGACACTGATAGAAAAATTGACTGAGAAAAGCTTACTGAGTTAGATATATTTAAGTATAATTTTTTGGCGTAGAATATCAATCATCTCTCTCTCTCTATCTCTCTCTCTCTCTCTCTCTCTCTCTATATATATATATATATATATATATATATATATATATATATATATATATATATATATACAAATTTGTAGACTGTGTGTGTTGCTTTGTTATCGATCTCCTCCTACTGTTTTGGACATTGACCTCCATAACCTTATATATATTCTGAAACTAAATTACTCAGCGTACTTGGATAAATATATTTCATTTTGATTAAAGTGTGTCCCTGCACAAACTACACTGAATGATTTTTCGCTTTGATTTAATTTAAATTTGAACAAGGGAATGACACCTGTCGAAAATATAGAATTGAGAAAGCTAGAAGATGGAGGTCACATAGTCAAGATTATTTTGATCCAAGTATGTACACAATATGTGAGGGCTCAAAACTCTCACTCAATAACTCCTATCCAAAATATAGAATGAAGAAAACCAGAATATGGAGATCACATCAGAAGATCATTTAATAATAATAATGAGTAATGCGCCGTTGGCGCAGGGCAGGGATGAAGGTGAATTTAAGCGTATTTATATTTAGATAAACACACCAGTGACTGAGGGAATTCGATTATTTTTATCGAAGAGTATTGCATTAGCAGCAGTAGTAGTCAGTGTTTACAAACTCACACCTGCTCTCCCGAGAGTTCAACCGAAATAATTTTTCAAGAGCATATTTATTGTCATCAACAGACAGACTGTTTCGTTGTATCGCAACTCATCTGTTTGGCTAGACATCCCGTTGCCTCTAGCTAGAGTCGAAACCCGGTTGAATTGGCATCAGTCTGAGAATCTACACCTAAGCCTTTGGCCCACGGCAGAGATGAAGGTGAATTTAAGTGTATTTATTACTGAGGGAACTAGATTCGTTTTATAGAAGAGTATTGCATTATACGTATTAATCATGCAATACAAATGATAAATGAATGACTTTTGAAACTCAAAGAACATTTCTAGAAGAACGCGATAAAACAGAGCGAAGTGTATTAATGGAACTGCAAAGAAAAAAGCTGTGTCATGAAATATAGGAGCAGAATATAGGCAAGTATGAATGCTGTGTGAAATAAAATGAATGAAGATTGTTTTAAAAATAGTAGTAATTTATTCTAAAAAAACAAATACGAGAACGTAAGACTGGATGATGATATAAAATGATACAAAGCTGAAAATTAAGATCGGCGACTCGGGCGAAAAATTTTAGCAAGACAAAGTTAAACAACTTCTCTAGCAGGTAACCCGATATAATAATTTTTTTTTTCATATCAATGGAAATAATAGACGGAGATAGCACAACGACTTACTCTCGTTGGAGGCTAGCTTCAAGTCATCTTGATGGAAGGTGAAAAAAAGTTCTATAAAATACCTAAAAATAGCGGCTTAATACGCAGGATGCTGTAACGTTATATTAGTTGTTCTGACCACTTATAAATAAGAGGCAAAATGTGCGTAATTTTTTATAAGGTATGTAATAATAAAAATAAAATATGTTTTGATTTTCTTTTTGAATATAATATTTTCTTATTTATATGTATTGTCATTTTCTACTTTGGAGGGAAGCAAATGAAAACCCTGGGATTTGCTGATTACAACAACTATCTTTACAGCAAATATTTGCGGCAAATATATATTTTTGGTTCATTTAAAAAATTATGCTATGATGATATTTTATCCTATGTGCTGCTTGGATTTTGATTATTTCAAAATAAAGATTCATTCATTTATCTGGAATCCAATCATTTATCTGACTTTCCAGCTTGAAGGAAATCTACTTATTCAGTTCCATGTTTTAAGAAATCAACCGAACCGTCTAATTCCTTTAAGAATTCTTCTATTAGTCTTCTACCATAATTTGGCAAAGTAATAGACTCTCTAATCCAAACTGAATTTGTTAGGCATCACAATTCGCAGAGTATTCTTTCAGATAAGCGATATGAATTTCGCTTCTCTGTCCCAAATGCTGATGTATTAATGATCTTTGTTGTAAGAGTGTCAAGCTTTAAAATCGCCTATTCCCCCTCAGCTATCGGTCTGTTACATTTCTACCGTTTTTTGGCAAAGAACTAAACGTTTTCATCAACTCTGACTTGGTTAAGCATCTCACGTCGCAGACTCGTATTTCAGATAAGTAATATGGCTTTCGTATTTCTACGTCAACTGCTGATATATTAATGGTTATTTTTTAATTATCATGTAGACGTTAACTACAAAGTAAAAGGTTGTTGGCGGTTCTGTCAAATTCATTCAACGTACTTGAAACACGTCTATGCGATTATGTCACTTTCGATTCATGACGGACAAGAGATTTCCCCACCGACGTCTCTTTTCTTTCTCCTGTAAAATCCAGATCTATCCTGCTAGTCAACCCAAATGAGGTTGAAGATAAAATAGGTTCATACTTTTGCCAAAGGTATTCCCACGTAGAGACGGATATGCAATGTGGTCAGTCCTGAAATGGCATCCCTTTTACAGCCAATATATCACAGACTTGCTGTGGCTTACCTCTGTCTCTTCTACAAGTACATTCATGGCAACTGTTCCATCGAGCTACTTTCACTGGTTGCCAAGAATTTAAGCGTGATACTTGGTTGGCATCTCGTTTCCATCCTTTCACTATCGAAATGGTTAAATGTAGCCCTCACTTCTACTCCAACAGCTTCTTAAAACGAACCTCCCGTCAATAGAACTCATTTCCTATCAATTGCTTCGCTGATAGCTATAATCTTCAAATATTCAAGTGTAATATCAATCGACATCTTCTGATGACTTGACCTTGATACGTATCGTTTCCTTTTATCATTTTTTCCAAACACTCGTCTTTGCTCTTGCTCTCATTCTATGTAACTTCTTGCGTGCTAGTGGCATGTCCACCTTGCTTGGGGCGATTTGCTTAAAAAATGGAACTTAACGATTCTGAATGGAACTTAGCCAAAGGAAATGCGTTGTTTTTTTTTCTTTATTCCATTCATGACAAATCCCAAATCCATAACAATGATTCCTATGTGTGCAAGCAGCTATTGATCACCGTTCACTATTTACATTATTCGGACTATTGTCTGCATCTTTGTCGCCATTTTATCTTGTGATAAACATGGCTACAATGATGAAGACAATAGTTCGAATAATGTAAGTAGTGTACATAATACCTCGTCTCAGAAAGATAGACAGATATTGATCAGCGTTATAAATATTTTTTCTCGAACTTCATGAATATAATTCAAGGAAGGATTTTAAGGATTCAATTCGGCCGTCAAAATTTTAGCCGAAACATTCTAGTTAAAAATATAATTTTCTTTGATTAGTTATACTGAATGGTAAAACTTTATAAAGGATGTTCCAATAAGTTGGACAGATTTTAAATGTGAATTAAGTTTAAGCGTCTAATGATTTTTTTTCTTTTTCTTTCAAATTTGACGGATATTTGGGCGATATTGTTTTTCACACATAATGGAATGACTTAAATAATATTATCCAATTGAAAACATATATAAATTTTCAATGATTTAGTTAATTCTGGCTTTGATCCGTCTTAATGAAACACCCTTATATATAATCTGTCTTAATGAAACACCCTTTACTCAAGTAAATCTGGAATATTAATAAACTGCTAATATACTACGGCAATACTAGCAGTTTATTTTGCTGATAAACTTTATTGGCACCCAAGAGGGACAACAAGGCTATTACGATTCAGAACTATTGACTGTGAAAGAATATAAAAAATATTTTTTTAAGTTTATTATGGATTGAGAGCAATAAAAATAAGTTAAGAAGACACAATATAACGATTGAAATTGTATTTTTTATTTTTTTACATCAAAGTTGACTAGAAAACGAGAAGCCGGAAAAGAGTATCATAATTGAGATGTTAGAGAAAGGAATCTGTTAGCATATAAGTTCTTGTAAGTTCTTGCCATTTCAGATCAAGAGATCATGCTGCAAATCTAGTAATCTGTTTGAAATCATAGGGTGCTGGGTCCATACAGTAAAAAAAACAACTTCAGAACCAATATCATGAAAGAAGTTATAGAAAAAAAAGAGAATCTACATCAGGTCGTATGGAAAGACATTGTAGCCGATTATGCTTAAATTTCACTACGCATTTATTCAATGATCTCTAAATATATAGCAGGAGCACCAGACTATGGCGAGGAAAATTGTCTTTCACAGAACAGTGACCCCACTTTCCTGGAAGCAGTGCTTGCAATTGATTCAATATAACATTTTAAGTTCACCTCAGCGGAAAAAATGTTAGCACAACAAGGCGCAACATTTCACTCTCCTGGTGGTTAGCTTCAGCCATGTTATTGGAGGATAAAAATATTTCAGAAGATTAACGGACATTATTTTCATTTTGGAGTGGAAATGTTAACATTAATAATTTTTTTCTTGTCGCAGTTAAAAGCAGATATATTCCATTTTTTTAGATTATTTCCCAATCTGAACTTATCAAACCGACCAGACATACAATTAAGCCATTAGTAAGGTCATCGATGGAAATTAAAACAATGTAGATCAAAGAATATAGCCATTAATGCAAAAATATCTAAAAGATTGTCAATGCAAAAATATCTAAAATATTGTCAGTTCAAGACAAATTCCATTTCGTGAATTGATAAGAAAGTTTGAATCAGTTACAAATTCATCCAGAAATACTATAAGCCTTCAACTTGTGAAAAGGACAGTATATCAAACCCTATCGAATGCCATTGAGATATCTAAAGCAACAGACCAGGCTTCATAATTCTTATTTTAGCTTGACAGACTCTTTCAAATATAACATTTAATACATCAGCAATTGACATAGAGACGCGAAAGCCATATTAATTATCTGAAATAAGACTCTGGGAGGTGAGATGTTTAAACAAATCTGAAATGATTACGTTAAGTACTTTTCCAAAAAAATGATAGGAAGCTCATAAACGTATAGCTAGAAGTATTACACTGCTCTAAATATTGATAGATTCTTACAACAAAAACAATACATCAGCAGTTGACGTAGAGAAGCGAAAGCCATATCGCTTATCTGAAAGAAGACCCCGCGAATTGTGATACTTAACCAATTCAGTTTTGATTGGAGCGTCTAATACTTTACCAAAAATGGTAGAAAACTTATAGACCGATAGTTAAAGGGATTAGAGATCTTGGCTGAATCCTTAGAGCCTGGAGCTGTAGAAATGTATTTCCTACAAGTTGGAAAGCAAGAATAAGCAAGGTATTTATTATAAAGTTTAATGGTCATGAAGGAAATCTGCATCTCCAGAAAACTAAAAAGTTTAACACGCATGTCTGCAAAATAAACAATGTGACTAAAATACGTTTCTCTCTTTTACTCTCCCCGCAAATTTTATTTGCAAAGATATTTTTTGAAATTTACGTGTATGAGAAAATGAAGCATTTTCATTTTTCTAAAAAAAAGATAATAAAATATTGATTAGGTATTTATTGATTAGGTATTTACAAAAAGTAATTATAGTTCTAAGATTATGAAAACATTTTAACGAAGAATAATGCAATATTTATTATTGACCATATTATGAAGAATTAATTATAAATTTATTGTTTTCATTCACAAATTACTAAAATGGCCTTAACAAAATAAAACAAACAGTCGCCGACGAAATAATAACTGTGACAGCGTTTTATTTGCGGTTATGTCTGAAAATGATATTCGCAATTACAGATTAACATAGATATATAGAGATATATAAACAGAGTAACATAGATAGGTATATAGATAGATATTATGAAAAGATATATAGATATAAACAGACGGATATATAATAATAATAATAATAATAATATTAATAAAAATTGTTTTGAGACCGTAACATACCTACAACATGGACTCTTCCAGGACTATATAAAGTATGCGATATAACACTCTAGGAGAAGAGAGGGAGAAGAGAGAGAGAGAGTATTCTACGACCGCAGTATCAGCCGCGTACGACTACCAATATTGGACACTAGCACATAGTAAGCTCCGCTTACACTTACACTATCTTTGTAACCTTTTTCTTTAATATATCTTTCTTACCTCTAATCCCTGTTCTGTGTTTTCCTTCTGTGGTCCCAACATTGGTTCCACATCAGTGGCGACGAAAAATTCGAGAAACGCACTCACGCCGAATCCTCAATACCTTACCAGTCCCACATCAGTGGGGAGAGAAATATTCGAGAATTTCGTTCTCACCATATCAATAGCGACAGAGTACTAAAAAATACACAGAAACTCCATGCGTTCCCACAGCAGTGTTGAACGAGAAATTAAGCGATCTAAACGCAACAAATCAGCGATCTAAACGCAACACCCAGCGTCTACATACAAAAAAAAATATATATTCCGATACCAAACATCAGTGACGAACTAACGATTCGACATCTACGGAATATTAAAGTCTGTCCAAATAACATAACGAGAACGATTTCTTACACACCCACACAGAGAAAAAAAACTGTTTGTTTATAAAACAAACTGACAACACAAGAGCCGAAGTACTACTTACGACTCAAGTTTTCGAAAAAAACTATCTAAAATTTTTTTTTATGTAACTGAGTTGAATCTCATGCATAAAATTATTCTCTTTTTTGTACCTCTATAAAAAAATACATAATAAGTGTGGTGAAAATTTATACAATTACGTTAAAATTAACGGAACCACGGAATCTCAAAAAAGCTAAACACATAATTAGTTTAGTTTAACTAATTGTCTGTCCATATTTTTTTCTTTGTAAAAAAAAAAAAGAAAATCTATCAAAATTTTTTTGTGCCTCTCCTTGGTACACGGGTTTCAAAGCAACAAAAAATTGCTGTTATTTTTGTTTGTCTAAATATGGAAGATTTTCAAAAAGTAATCGTCCAAATGCTAAAAGTACAGCCACAAAAATCAGAAGAAAGACAACAACAACTATTTTTGGAATTACATAAACAACAAATGGAATTCCAACAAATTACGCTTCAGAATGCTGAACTACAACAGAAACAACTTAAAGAACTACTCGTAAATGCATTAAAAGACCCAAACTCTGAAAAAGATACAATATTCTCCCAGAGTACAATCTACAATTCAATTGAAACCTTTGAATACGTACCAGAGAACGACAAAACGTTCGAGGTTAATTACAGGCGCTACAAAGATATTTTCAACGAAGACTGTGAACAGTGGCCCAGTAAAAAAAAGGTACGTCTACTATTGAGAAAACTGAGAACTACAGAATATAGTAGGTTCGTAGACTTCATACTACCCAAAAACCACTGACTTGGATTTTTCAGAGACTATTAAGCTTCTATCGAAACTATTCGGGCCTAACACAACCTTGTTCCACAAACGTTGGAAATGCCTGAACACAGTCAAAGACAACCAGCAAGATTTTTTAACGTTTGCAGCATCGGTAAACAAGCTCTGTAATGATTTTAAACCAGCCGAACTGACTGCCGATGATTTCAAGTGCTTAATTTTTGCACAAGGTCTAGTATCAGCGGAAGACGCCGAAGTCAGACGACGGGTACTGACCAAGCTTGAGAACGAACAAGGATTGACTCTCTAATAACTGGCAGAGGACTGTCAAAGAGTAATATCTGTAAAGTGTGACTCAAACACTATCGAGGAATCAGGTGTGGCTCAGATTAATAAAATCAGAAGCAAGTCTACCTCCTATTCCCCTCAAAAAGACAAAAGGCAAATCTCATGTCCTAAATTTCGCAATAACCAAAACCCAAATAGGTTAAAAAAACGCCCGGACCATGTTACCATTGTGGTAAATGGCATTGGATGAAATTCTGTCCAGTTAAGAACAAAGCATATTGCAATAATAGCAATAAAAAGGGCATATTTTAAGTCGGTGCTGGTACGCCAATAGAACGAGATAACCCAAACAAGCTCAATCTGACAATATTGTCGATAGGAATTTAAGGAAATATGTAACTGTGGATATTTTCAATAATTCCATTAAATTCCAGTTTGACTAAGGTTCCGATTTTTCAACCATTAACTGGCGTACTTGGCAAAAATTAAACAAGCCGACCTTATTAAAAACGGAGAAAACAGCAAAATCCGTAACTGGCGAAAAGATTAACATTATAGGCGAGGTAATACTTACAGTAACACTAAATGGAGTTACCAAAAAGCTCAAAGCCTATGTATTGAAAACTTCAGATAACTTATTTGGAACAGATTGAATATACAAATTCAATCTTTGGGATTGCCCAATGAGTACATTTTGTCGCAAGATACAAAGTACAACGTCCAATTTGGTAAATCTTAAAAAGGAACTCAAACAACAATTCCCCCAGGTTTTTTCTGGTGGCCTTGGGAAATGTACAAAATGAAAGCTAAGTTCAAGGTGAAGGACGGTGCACAACCGGTATTCAAAAAGAAACGGAATGTCCCTTTCGCTGCTCTAGAGCAAATAAACAAAGAGTTAGATAGACTCGAACAAGCAGGCATTCTCTCAAAAACAGATTTCAGCGAGTGGGCAGCACCTACGGTCTACGTAAAAAAGAAGTCTAATCAAATATGAGTATGCGCAGATTTTTCCACGGGGTTAAACGATGCCTTGCAAGATCACAACTATCCTCTCCCAAGCCCTGAAGAAATTTTCAATAAACTCAATGGTTGAATTTTTTTCTAAAAACGACCTCTCGGACGCATACCTTCAGATAGAGGTGGAAGTAGAAAGTTCCAAATTGCTCTGCATAAACACCCATAGAGGTTTGTACAAATACAACAGGTTGACTTTTGGAGTAAAGGTTGCGCCTGCAATTTTCCAGCAGCTCATGGACGCCATCCTGGCGACCTTGACTACGCAACAGCCTATTTGGATGATATACTGCTTACTAGTGAAACTACGGCAGAGCAACGGAACTATATAAAAAACGTATTCGAAAAGATACAAGAATACAGATTTAAGGTTAAGGAGGCAAAGTATGACTTTTTCTTACCAGTGATTAAATACTTAGGGCACATCATAAATAAAGACGGTCGTCGGCCGGATCCAGAAAGAGCCAACGCGATCAGAAACATGCCGGCCCTAGATAACGTTCAAGCGTTACAAAGCTTCCTCGGCCTAGCTAACTTTTACCAAGGGTTCATTAAGAACATGCAAAATTTGAGAGGCCTCAAACCAACTTTTTATAAAAGGACAAACCATGGTCATGGACCCCGGAATGCCGAGACGCATTCGAGAAGATCAAGAAAACTCTTACTTCGGACCTCTCCCTCACCCACTACGACACTAGTCTTGACATCATTGTCGCAAGTGATGCAAGCTCGTACGGTATCGGTGCTTGCATTCTACATAAACTGCCAGATGGTTTGCGAAAAGCTGTGGCTCACGCATCAAGATTTCTACTTCCAGCTGAGAAACAATATTCCCAAATAGAGGCTCTAGGGTTAATATTCGCTGCGACCAAGTTTCACAGATACCTACATGGTAGACGTTTCATACTACAGACGGACCATAAACCTCTAATTACAATTTTTGGTTCTAAAAAAAGTCTGCCAGTCTATACTGCAAATAGACTACTTCGTTGGGGAACGATTTTCTTAAACTACAATTTCAAGATAGAGTTCCTAACATCCAAAAATATTTGAATGCAGACAGTTTATCGCGACTCATTCCAAAAAATACAGAAATCTTTGACGACTCCATCATTGCTACTCTAAGGACAAACTGTGAAATCAAAAACATGATCGCGAGTACCATAAGAGAGCTCCCAGTTACTTTGGTCGATATAAAAAGGGAGTCTCGAGAGGATGAATTCATTCAATCCATAAAAAGCAAAATTCGCAGCAAAGACCCCAATGTGCCTGAAGTTTTCTCCTCTGCGATGATGTCCTACTATACAATGACCGCGTAGTCATACCAAACAGTTTTCCACAAAGAAAAATCCTTAGGATTTTTCACATGGGACATCCGGGGAAGAACTGTACGAAAAAGCCTCATGTGCTGCTATGTTTATTGGCCAAACATGGACAAGGACATAGCAGACATGATAG
This sequence comes from Acanthosepion pharaonis, assembly GCA_903632075.3. NCBI lineage: Eukaryota > Metazoa > Mollusca > Cephalopoda > Sepiida > Sepiidae > Acanthosepion > Acanthosepion pharaonis. Next base: position 425,432 of record CAHIKZ030000987.1, on the reverse strand, counting down.
AACCATGCAAAGGATGCGCGCTTGCAGCAAAAGCTCCAACCACGACGTGCAAACCATGGCCAAACACAGACCATCCATGGCAAAGAATTCATGTCGATTTTGCAGGGCCTATAGACAACATGTACTATCTCATTGTTGTGGATAGACACACAAAATAGCCTGAGGTCTTACAATGCAAAAGACCAACCACAAACCTCACGATCGGATTTCTATACGAGCTATTCGCGCGTTTTGGCGTGGTAGATTGTGTAGTTACACATAATCCGAACACGCCTATGGGATGCTCGCCTGCAGAAACAATGTTCGCAAGGAAAATCAAGTCTGTCTTCAACATACTTATTCCCCGGCAAGCAAAGTTCCAAAAAACCGTATCGCCTCATAAGAAATATGTCAATCCTGGCGAAGTCTTTTTGCTTACAAAACAACATAACATTCTGGGAAGTAGGTACCATAAAACACAGAATTGGCGAACTGGTCTATATTGTCCAAGGACCGAAAAACACTCAAAAACGCCATTGGAACCAACTCAGAAAATGCCGTTTGAAGTAATCGGCGGAATCACGACAAAATAGCTGTGAAGAGCCGATCGACGTAATTTTCGATCACTTCGATCTCGACACGCCCCAAGTCTCTCCTGAAGTCCGACTTACACTATCTTTGTAACCTTTTTGTTTAATATATCTTTCTTACCTCTAATCCGTTTTCCTATTTTCCTTCCGTGGTCCCAACTTTGGGTCCACATCAATAATAATAATAATTATTATTAAACAATTAATCGAGTCTAGAAGAAACCTCAACTTCTAGACTCGATGAATTGCTTAATTCTAATTACCTCAATTCCTCCTAATAATTTATATCACTTGTATATCCTTGCTTGAACCGGCTTCTAATGACGTTTGCCTGATAACGTAAGTGTCCGGGTTTCAATTATTGGTAGTGGATGCGCACTGTTGATGAGTCCCAAATATAGGACGAAACGGCCACTGTTAAGTTTTCTTCTAGACTCAATGAATTGCTTAATTATAATTGTCTGAGAGAGAGAAAGAGAGAGAGAGAGAGATGAACAGATAGATATAAACAGATCATCATAGATTCTTATATCGAATCGTAATGAAGATATATATATATATATATATATATATATATATATATATATATATATATATGAATATATTGACATAGATTGACATGAAAATATTATCATAGAGAGCTGCAGATAAAGATTAACAGATCGACATAGATATATACATTCATATAAAGAGATAGATTGGTATTGAAGAGGTCGATATACATAGATCGAGATATACGTAATGAAAATATCAACATATATATATATATATATATCGACAGACCGGTGATGAAGGTATCAACATGGAGAAAGCGAGAGATAATGTATATATTGACATAAATAAATGGATAATGAAGATATAGATGAATAAATGGGTAGATAATGAAGATATCAATATGTATAGATGATAATATTGACAAGAAACATATTATTTATTTATCGGATTATTTAAAAATTACATTTTTATTGTATTCACATTACAAAAATATTTTAACGAAGTATAATGGAATATTTATTATTTACCATATTATAAAGTAATAACTATGAAAAAATATCACAATTTTTAAAAAAAACGACTGAACAAAATTGAACAAATTTCAACAAAATAATAACTGAGATATCGTTTTATTTAAGGCTCCGTTTGTTGATTATTTCCGCTTTAATTAAAATATCTGGAATATTTGATAATTTCTAGGACGTTTTTGGTACAAAATTAATGCGATTTTTCAAAGAGATCTGCCGAAAAACTGCACTCTTTGAGAGCCACAATATTCATTTGCTTGAAGCCATTTTTAATATCTGATCTAAGAAAATATTTGTATATTGCTCGTGGCCTATGGGTTTCTGAATGTGAAGATCGCAAACATTTCTTTATGAAGGATATGTGAAATATGAACAAAAACTTTGGCTAGATTACATGGCATTACTTTATTAAGAATATCGGGAATATTAATAAAGTCTTTCTCTCCAACGTTAATACAAATATCAGTTCGCGTTAATGAGGCGCTGGAAAAGAAAACCGTTTTTTTTATATAGCAAAGGAACAGATTGTCGATATTGCTGAATGTACATATTCAATTGGCAAATGTGACACAGTAAAAGCAGTTTTGATTGAAATTACTTCTACATGCAGTGCATTCTTTCTACCAATTACTTCCAGATGCATTTGCATGTGTTTCCCTTATATGACTGTAGTATTTTTAACTCTAGGTTGATTTAATATATTAACTCTTTGTTTCTCTTAGAGATGAATTCAATAATATCATGGCGACGTTGGTAAATTACTGCTCAGGAAGACGAAAACGAACAACTGTCATCGAATTCGGCTATAAATTTTGCATATTCATGTGTTTATCAGATTTACATAGTTCTGAAAGTGTTACTGCCATAATACGAAGTTTCAGCCTTCTTCGTGTAATTAGAATTTCGAATTGGTCCCTTTATTTTGTCCATCGGGTTAGATGTTTCTAGTCCCAGGGCACTGTCTGTTCCGGATGCTTCATTTATCTCCCTTTAACTCAATTCTCCCCGTATTAATTCACTACTGCATTAGCAAGGTATTGAACTCATAACTGTTTTGATCACGTCACTGGATTTAACCAACACTTTTATCCACTGGGCCAACTGCTGAACAATGTAAATAATGTAAATCAATTTAATACCTCATACATATAGACAGATATATTAAAGTGAGTATGAATTTCGCGATTGATTTTTCTTAGCTTTTCGTAATTGTATCTTTATGCCAATCGAAAATTGTATTATATATATATATATATATATATATATATATATATTTTCTGAGATGAAGTATTATATACACTATTTAGATTATTCTGACTATTGTAGGCATTTTTGTCATCCAAACATGGCACGTGGAACTAGGACAGTCTATCCCAGTGAGCGAAATAAAGGGTTCAGTTCGACATTCCAACCAACTGAAGAAGGCTGAGCGTAAAACGTTGGAATAAATATGGCGGCAAAGAATAATGTAAATATTATATATATATATATATATATATATATATATATATATATATATATATATATATAGGTGCAATATATTTCCACACTCTCGAGCTCTAACATTGCACTTAAACCCATAAATATACCATACCTTAGCGTATGGAATTATATTTTCCCAATATATATATAATGCTTTTAAGAGAGTAGGGGCTTATTACTAACTTTGTTTTCACACCACGTGCCCAATAGAAACGTAAATCCAGAAGCAGTAATACGATATTTTTTAATCCTCGCCTTTTTTAATTTGCTGTTAAAAAATTGAAATATATTTTTTAAACTATTGGTTTAGTATTTTCCTAAAAACTCTTTATGAACCAAGGTGTTGAATAGAAGAAGCAAGGAGAATTTGAGTTATAGTTGCACTAGTAACTTGGAAAATTATTAGAGACGGAAAGCGTTGGAAGAGAAGAAAAAACAGAAATGCAACTGTAGAAACAAAAGCAATTGTCCATTGGATGAGGCTTGCTGCAAAGAAGAAATCGTTTACACTGCTGAGGTTAAGGATAATAATATTTTCAAGCAGATATATATTTGATATACTGAGGACACTTTCAAAATGAGAGTTTAAAATTATGTTTGACATTTTAAGTTGAAGAGCCAAGAAAATGCCAACAAGCTTTCCGTTTGTGTCTGGATATGCAGATAGATGTATGGCAGAGTCCTTGTGTAAATTGGAACACGGCACGGAAAGTAAAAACTGGCAGAATTCTTGATAACTATTGCCCGCTGTGCCAGAAAGAGTTATTGGACATTGCCACATATCCTGATAAATATGTCTTGTTGAAATGATGTCAAGGCGTAGGTATATAAGTAAATACTTTTAGGCACATATGAACTCCATGTGCGAAATAAAAATGCTTAATTTTCCCTCCTTTTCATCATTTACATCTTATTTCGTTTTCTTCTTTCCTCTCACCCATCCTCATACTCTTACCCTCTCACTTCAGTTATTCTGGTATATATATATATATATATATATATATATATATATATATATATATATATATAAGAAAAGACTAAAACACCAATTATATATATATATATATATATATAATTTTTCTTACATATATATATATATATATAAGAAAAAAAATATATTATATATATATATATATATATATATATATATATATATATATATATATATAAGAAAGTCTAAAACACCAAAACTTTTCTCATATATATATATGTATATATATATATATATATATATATATATATATATATATATATAATAATAATAATAATAATAATAATTTTTGTTTAAAAATATGATTCCTTCGCTACATAAGAGTTCTCATGTTTCAAAAACGAGAGCCGAAACCATCCAAATAATTATGAAAATTAAGTTTAATTGAGGTGTTTAGTCCCGTTTAATCTTCAAGCGAAATTTTAGGAATAAGCTATCTCTCGGTTTACGTGTGTTTTTAGCTATGGTCCGTTACAAAATACGTTATTGTGGGAGTGGCTAGACTTTGTTTCTTCGTTAAAAAAGTCTAAAAACACCAATCAACCTCGCTACTTGGTTTTCGACCGAAGGCAAGTGATATATATATATATATATATATATATATATATATATATATATATATATATATATATAAGAGTGAAATCGCAATCGTTTTTGGTTATAATGTGGATTTAAAAAATAAACATATTATGCTTTATATTCCATAATTTGCGTTTGCGGTTTTTCTATTCTATTCTTTTTAATATACACACTTTTCTCTCGTTGGAACTACTATAACCTCTTCATTTTACACACACACACACACACACACACACATATATATATATATATATATAAAGAAATATGCATAATATCTTATATTGATTGCACAACTCCGAGTTTCATGTTGAAGCAACTGTGAAGTGCTGTAATAATAATTATTATTTATCTTAAAAAATAAAAATTAAAGACAATAATAATTCCAGCATTTGACAAATGCTTCGGCATGAAAAAAGGAGTTGTGCAATTAATGCAAGCTATTATGTATATTTATTAATATATATCTTAAATAGCTCTGTTATTTAATATTGAGCACTGTTTTCCATTCATACACTATACATTATTTATATGTATCTCTATGAGATCGCTCGGTCGTATACCTACCTATATCTACCAATTCGTGTGTATATATATATATATATATATATATATATATATATATATATATATATATATATATGGGTAATGATACAATATGTCAATCCGTATGGAATTTCAATGAGGATATAGATTCAGGGAGAGGTCTATGTCAAAAGACAGAACAAAATTATTATTAATTAAGGAATATCAAACACTTAAAAAATACCATCGATAATAATCTTTATTTCATGAGAGTTCTAAAAAGGCAACTCTCAATCTTCAAGACCTGCAAATGAAATCATATATATATATTTCTATATATCACCTATATATCATTTATATAATCACCTACATATATTTCCACAGAATTTGTATAATTTCTTATAGATACTAAAATGCATTCTTCAAAGGATCACTTTTTCTAACCAACATTTCTTCAGAAGAATATATTTGTACTCATTAAATAAACGAAATACAACGAATCCACTCACCGAAATCCAATTATATGCAAGAGGTGTTAAGTAGGAACTGCGTCTAAAATTGAAATGTATTACTAAATCTAAGTAAAAAGAGAAAATAAAAATGAATATGGCAATAAAGCAAAGTGTAGATGATCCAAGTGATTATAAAATAGAAAAATTATTCACAGAAATAGAGAACGAACAAAAATTCTATTTCTATCTACGCAGAGACAGTCGATGTAACTTTGCATAAACTATCTCCAAGATTCGCAAGTGTTTGGGTGACCGTGCTCTGCATAAAACTGTAAATGCTGTATCCTTGTACTTGACAACAGATCCTAAGTTATCTAACAAATTCTGCCCGATAGCAAACTGACAAGACGTTTGATTCAAAAGTGTCTGTTGTCTAATGTTGGGTTTGAAAGTGCTTTCCAATCCCAGTCACAAGTTGTTGATTGGTTCAGTCTACATCGTCCGCCTTACACGGACATTTAAATTTCTAAACAAGAAAACTACCGTGGAGATAGAGCCATATATATATATATATATATATATATATATATATATATATATATTTATAGGTAAATCAAATAACTGTATATTAGCACTCGCATATGCGCGCATTACTAAGTTTATTATAGGGTGTAAAAGACAGTGCTCAATGAGTTTAGACAGAGCTACTATATATATATATATATATATATATATATATATATATATATATACTTGAATTGCGACTTAAGTTTTCGTTGTTCTACCAACTTATCAGGCATGAATTATTACTTATTGCTTTAAAAAAAAATGATATACTGGTTCTCTCATGGGAGGTACATTAAATAGAAGGTAGATTCACAGCTGAAATTTAAAATAAATTAATAACTTTTAAGAGATGAACACCTGTAACAACTTAAGAAATAATAGATGTTAAAATGGCTAAACGGGAGGAGTAATATAATATAACCTAAAATATAGGAAGTAAAAACGGAATTTGGATAATATATTTATCCAGAATTTAAATGTCTTCTTAGGCTTACAACAGTAGCTCATTTCGTTTATTAAGAAGATTTCGGTTTTAAATATTTTTGAGGATTTATCTTTTTTTCTAGGAAAACACATGCTGCATCGGTTTGCCGCGTCCGGAAAAAGTGTGTAATTTTGGCATCAAAATCCCAATTTACTGCCGGGTTGTAGTCATCTGATTTAAGTAAAATTTTGAGTGCTGTGACATTTACATATTGCTTATGTTAAAGTTATTTCGTAATGATAAAATCTCGTTTTCAAATCATTTCATTCACCATTATGCGTAATGCTAGCCATGTAGACAAGGCCTTTTACATGCAATTGTATTTTTTATCGGACAGTTAATGCATTTTCGGCAATTACACTTTTTCTCTGTGTTAAAATTGCTATTGGTGTTGCTTAAGTATTTGTTTATAGATAGGTTATGATGTTGTGTGATATATTGCTCAAGGTTTCTAGTGCAGCTGTAAATTGTTCTTATTGAAGAATCTGTTGATTAAGGGGCTATAGTTGAAATGTTAGTGTTTTAGATTTAGGAAAATCATACCGATGTTGGTTTTGACACTATTGTTAAAAGGAGGGTTGAACCAAATTAAGTTGCGTTTTCTAATCTTTCGTTTACTATTGGTGTTCTTATCAATGCTTGGAATGTGTTCTTATCAATGCTTGGAATGTGTTCTTATCAATGCTTGGAATGTGTTCTTAAATTCATGAAGTCGAAGTACCAAATAGTTAAGCTCATGTATCATGGGTATACTGATATATATATATATATATATATATATATATATATATATATATCTGTGTGTGTGTGTGCGTGTGTGTGTGCGTGCGTGCGTGCGTGTGTAACGAGATTAGATTCAGTTATCATGTTGGTAATAAAAGAAATCCTATTAATTGAGGATTCTTGTCCCAAAACGAGTGGAATCAAACAGAGACTGATCGCTGTTCCAGACCACAAAATACTGGCTTTCCACTTGATAGTGTGCACACCATTCATTCCACCTTCCTAGCTAGACACTTCCTTGTGTTTGAATATTTAACAGCACATCATGTCTCTTTCGTGTTACATATTTGATTCTTGTCGGAGAAGGACATAATTTCTAAGATATTTCTCGAACATTCATGCCGGTAAATGTAAATATTACTCTGTCTATATCTCTGAGATGTTATGATTACTTGCAGTAGTTACATTATTCGGACTGTTATGTTCATCTTGATTTTCATATTCACAAGGTTTCGACCGTTGTATGCTCCTGCCTTCTTCAGGTGATTGAATATCTGCGATGAAGAATTATGATTACTTGTATTATTTACATTATTCGGACTGTTATCCTCATCTTCATTTCGATATTCACAAGGTTCCGATTGTTGTATGCTTCGGTCTTCTTCAGGTGATTGGATCTCTAAAATGAGGTATTATAATTACTTGTATTATTTACATTATTCTTACTGTTATCCTCATTTTCATTTCCATATCGACAAGATTTAGTCCGTTGTATGCTTCGGTCTTCTTCAGGTGATTGGATCTCTAAGATGTGGTATTTTAATTAATTGTATTATTTACATTATTCGGACTTTTATTCTCATCTTCATATCGATATTCACAAGGTTTCGGCCGGTGTATGCTCCGGCAGTCTTCAGGTGATTGGATCTCTAAAATGATGTATATTTACACATGAAAGTTCTACTTAATACTTATTTAGCTATCATATGTGCTATTGAAATGTCCTCCTTTGTCAAAAGATATTTCAATTCTGTGAGGCACGGCGGAGTAATATAAAGTGGGTCGGATAAGGGAACCGGAGAGCTGAGTTCGAATTCCAGTCGAATCCATTACATTCTCTTACCTGATAATACCTTTGGAAAAAGTGTGAATCCTCGTTTCTGACCCAACCTGCATCTATGGGGAAATAGCAGGGCAGACCGGGTTCTATAGCTTTGGATGCCAACTGGTCTACCGCAGAAAGAAATAGTAGCCTACTTCGGGAAAAATATCTACCTGGTCAGTCATGTATCGAAAGATATATGATCGCCTAAGCGTGTATCACGCATGGCAAATTAACTGGCTGATACATAGTAACTGATTCATTACCTTGTCGGAGTGTTTCCTTTCTCATTTTACTGCATTCATAATTAATTATTTAAGTTCCTCAATATTTTTGGTGCGCCTGATAAACAACTGATTTCAAATGGCCCCTAAGAAAAGAATCCAAGGGTGTGAGATCTGATGATCTCTCCGTCCACTCAACATAAAATGTATGGTTCGCGACGTTTGCTTCACCTTTTATAAATAGGCATTTAGGATGTTAATTATTTTCATTTGCATAGTTTTATGTTTAAACTTGTCAGTCCATCGGCCTATCATTGTCTATTTTATTTTAAGAGATTCTATTTGAATTTCATAGATAAATTATTAATATTATTTATTATCAATTGATTGTTTACGATCGCTTTGTTTTATATTCATTCTCAGGTGTCCCTCCTTTTTCTTCACTACAGTTTCATTGCATGAATGAATACCGTTAACTCTCATCATATATTTCTTTTTTCGATATACCTATCAGCATCTCTATAAAGCGAGTGTACAGTTTTATTTTACATACTGGATAGAATGAGAACATGACACTCAAGGACGAAGATTAAAGTTACTTGTGATTATTCCAACAGCCGATATTTGATGCAATTGGAAGATATGAGCTGTTGACTCCACTGGCCCATATTATCTAAACATATTATCTAAAAATGTATCTCTCTGTCTGGGTATGGGTGTTCGCATAATTACTGTATATCTATAACCACTTGCTGATTTTGTTTGAGATATTTTACCAAACAATATCTTGCAGCTCACATGGTCACAATTATTGTAATGAAAATCGATAAGAACGTAAGAACTCATTGAAATCAGTCAAACTGTTTTAATAAAAACATCATAAATATGTAACAGTAATATATATATATATATATATATGTGTGTGTATACATACTATTATTATTATTATTATTATTAAGTTAATCAATATAAGTAAGGTAAATCAATATAAATAAAGTAAATAAGTCAATCAGTTGTTCCGAAGTTTATTCTCAACATCTTTTGAGAATGCGACCAAATTTCAAATTCAAGTTTCGGTTTCAAAACATAGTCATTTCGGTATCGCGATCGATACATATTTAAAAAAAATAATAATGTGCATCAAGCACTGTTTTTTTAAATAAATGCAAAAGAAATCTGGATTATAAATCTGACTGTTCTTTCATATTATATATATATATATATATATATATATATATATATAGGATGATCTCTCCCGTCGGTACCGACCTATGAGGATTCTGCCAGCTTATTGATTCAGTTAATAATTAATGAATTAATTAGCAGCGATAATCTTAAATGGTTAAATGCCATTTAAGACCAGCTAGTGATTACAAAGGAGGCCACATATGGAGAGGTCTATATATATATATATATATATATATATATATATATATATATATATATATATATATATATGTGTATGTGTGTATATATATATATATATATATATATATATATATATATATATATATATATATATATATATATATATATATATATTACGGTTAGATGTTTAATGTATATATCTTTGTATACACACACAAAATATATATATATATATATATATATATATATATATATGTATATATGTATTTGTGTGTATAGAAAGATATACCAGGTTACGTCCTTTCATGCACTTGCTTAAGCCTGTCAGGATAATCCTGGGTTCTTTCCATTGTCTCTCTTTCCTTGTATTCGATCTGTGAATATCAAATTCTTCAAGCCTTATTTCTCATTATGTGTACCAACAATTTCACCTGCCTCATCCTGACGTTTAGTATAACCTTCCTCCTTGTTTGCATCGTCTCCAAAACCTCATTGTTGCTCACACGCTTGGTCTATGTTTTTTTTAAATATCCTTCTGTAGAACCATACATTATTGCCTCAAGTCACTTCTTCTTCTTTGCGACCGTCCAGTAATCTCTGTCGCAAAGCAGGACATATATCACTTAGCAGTAAAGAACACTTTTTTTTGTTACCAAATAATCCTCCTGTCTCGTAATACTCTGTCATACTCTTGGAATGCGTCTTTGCCTATCCCAGTACGTCTTGGGATCTCAATGTTGCATTTACCGCCCTATGTCAATACACTTCCAAGATATTTAAATTTCTGCAGCTGCTTGATTTTAGTGTCCCCGAACTGCAAATAGCATTTCGGCTCATTCTTTTACTGATGACCATGCATTATGTCTTCTTGTACTTTATGCTTAGTCCCTAATTCTCACTCTCCTTCGCTAACTTTTTTAGGAGGTTTGTAACTTATTTTCCGTGTCTGCTATCAGCACTGTTTCATCTGCGTCTTATACGTTGTTAAGTTTGTGGCCGCCAATGAGGAATCCAGGTAGGATTTGCAATTCTCTCAGAATTGCCTCGCTGTATAAGTGGAATAAATCCGGTGAGAAGACACATACTTTCCATACGACCCTTTTATATTTGTGTATCTGCTGAACTCTTTCTCTATGCGATGCATGTCATTTACTGCCTGCATAGGGTCTTGATTAGTCTAATGTCTTTCCCAGCTATATCAATGTTGCTGAGCAGTTCCGATGTTTGTGGCATAATCTGTCGAACGCTTTTGTGTTGTCTGTAAAACATCGGTACACGTCCTTTTGCATTTGTATTGCTCTTTCTAATAACAGACCAGGTGAAGTAAAATTCCGCTATTCGTAACTGTTTTTTTTTTTTTAAAGAAAGGACATAATACAAAGTAGAGAAATATATTATTGTGATTTTATTTTAGACTAGCAGTAGAGCCCGGCGTTGCCCGGGGATATAACAGTAAGAGATAGATCAAGTATCCACCATCATAAAGACTGAAAAATAAAATTGACAAAGATTATTGTTTAAGGTTGACGGACACGCATGTCTTAATTATTTTTTTTTTTTTACGAATTGGTCAAACCCAAACTCAAACAAAAACATTGTTTTCAATCGTTATGATTGAATAGAATTTTATTATAAATAATTGTCTTGTAAATGGAATTTTTAAAGCATTCTGAATGTTAAAAATAAAGGAAAAAGTGTGCAAGAGAATAAGAAACACCACCTGCAAAAAAAAAAAGTGAAGTTTTGTTTTATCGGTTGAAAAATATAGGAAATCCGCTCCCATATTTAAAGTAACCCACACACGCAAACAAACCGATGTGAGTTGTCCCCCTTCCATTTTCACGATGTCTCTTAATCGTGTTTTCAAATTGATTTTGTGCAAAAACAATTATATTTTTCCCATTTTTGGCGCCGTTAGAACCACCACAAGGTAAATTTATGTAGTCCTGTTAAGTTTTGTTGAAATCGGTTGAAGAATGTAGGAAATCCGATCCAATATATAAACGTTACAGACACACACACACATACACAAACACACACGCACACACAATCTGCGTTTTATAATAAGTAAAGCATTGGAACGAAAACATGTTGAAATTGTTACACAATAGCTTTCGTGTTTCGTAAATATGTTGTACGCCTTTAGGCGATGGTAAGTGACTGGTGATTAAATATTTAAAAAAAAAATAATTCCAAAGTAAAGTGTTACCTCTTTTCCGAAAGATAAAAGTGGAGAGTAAGAAAACACAAGGTCAGAATTAAAAATAAACTAGCGTGTTTGTCTTGATCAAACAATTTAATGTCAGATCTACAGTAAATAGAAAATTAAGCTCAGAGTCTGGAGTTGGGATTGTTATATGATAAACCGGAAATGAGAGACATCATCATTGACAATTATGGAAAACAAGCAATCAAGAAATGTATTGTAATCGTAAAGAGACATGACATGTTCAATTATTGGGGGGAATAGAAGGAGGATAATCGGAAATAATTTAATTACCACAGAAAACATTTTTTAAATTTTCAGATTCAGGAAGATTCTTAAACTGTAGATAAAATTAAAAATGTAGAACATCTATATAAGATATAAATACTACTAAATGGACCTCAATAGAGAGCAATAATCAATCTGAATAAAGAAATACGATAATTACTTGCAGAGGGTGGACCATTATTTACTTATAAATAATGGCCACAAGAAATAAATATATTGTAAGGTAAAAAACAATCTATGTCGGCAAATTACAGTTAATTAACTTCTTTGTTTTAGTAGAGTTATTTTCTCAGCAAATCGGATAATTTCTAATTCATCATGTAAGCATTAGAAGCAAAGTTTATTTAAAGATGCCCAGGTTATAGTATTTTTAGTATTTTCCATTTCACATTGTGGGGGGTTATTAACTTCTTTTAAGTTTTAAAAATCTATATAAGGGACGTCATATTTTTGTATGTGTTATTGGTGAAAGACAATACATGTTGATACCAACAAGGTTTAAAAGAATTCTTGATACTCCGAATATAAGATCTTTATATTTTCAAGAGTATGGAAAATGCTACAAAAAGCTTGGACCTGCAAATCTCAAGGACACATGACCCAGTGGATAAAGAAGTTTGGTAGCTCCAGTAACTAGACATAAAGTGTTGCGTGTTCAATACCAGGCCACAGCAGTGGTGAACCAAAAATTGGAAGTTGAGTTAAAGGGAAATAAATGAGATATCAGTGCGAGACTGACACGTTAAACGAGACCATTCTAAATAAATGGTTCGGATCGAAATTCCAATTGCCTGAAGAACGCCGGAGCACACACCGGCCGAAATCTTGTCGATATGGAAATGAAGATGAGGATAACAGTAAGAATAATGTAAATGATACAAATAATTATAATACCTCATCTCGGAGATCAAATCACCTGAATAAGGCCGAAGCATACAACGACCGAAACCTTGTGAATATCGAAATGAAGATGAGGATAACAGTCCGAATAATGTAAATAATACACTTAATTAAAATACCACATCTTAGAGATCCAATCACCTGAAGAAGACCGAAGCATATAACGGACGAAACCTTGTGAATATCGAAATGAAGATGAGGATAACAGTCCGAATAATGTAAATAATACAAGTAATCATAATTCTTCATCGCAGATATTCAATCACCTGAAGAAAACAGGAGCATACAACGGTCGAAACCTTGTGAATATGAAAATCAAGATGAGCATAACAGTCCGAATAATGTAACTACTGCAAGTAATCATAACATCTCAGAGATATAGACAGAGTAATATTTACATTTACCGGCATGAATGTTCGAGAAATATCTCAGGAATTATGTCCTTCTCCGACAAGAATCTAACATGTAACACGAAAGAGAGCTGATGTGCTGTTAAACATTCAAACACAAGGAAGTGTCTGGCTAGGAAGGTGGAATGAATGGTGTGCACACTATCAAGTGGAAAGCCAGTATTTTGTGGTCTGGAACAGCGATCAGTCTCTGTTTGATTCCACTCGTTTTGGGACAAGAATCCTCAATTAATAGGATTTCTTTTATTACCAACATGATAACTGAATCTAATCTCGTTACACACACACGCACACACACACGCGCACACAAAACACACACACACATATATATATATATATATATATATATATATATATATATATATATATATATATATTATAACTTATTTAAAATATGTTTTTTCCGCTACAAATTCTAACCATGTTTCAGACATAGAAGCTAAAAGCCCCGCAATTGCAATTAAATTAAAAGCATTAGTTCCATTTCATCCTCAAGCGAATTTTCGGAGTAACTTTTAAAAAATACTGGGTTTTAAAGACATAGCTAAAATCACGTTTCCATGGTTACAGAATATTCTACTTTAATTGGACAAGGGATGTCTAGGTTTTCAGTATCATGTCAGTATCATTGTATCAGTTATTAGCTACAATTTGTTAAGGGGTAGGGATGTATTTTGAAAACCCACACCTCATATATATATATATATATATATATATATATATATATATATATATATACAAAAGAATTACAACACAATTTGGCAGTTGATAAATTTTAATTTGTTTCGAAATCATCATAATAGTGATTAGCTGAGACAGATGATTAAAATTTACATCATGTCCGCCATGTTATCAACCATTAATTGTTGCATGAGAGTAGATTGTCGAAGGATAAATCGTCAAGAAAATATCATGCAAAAACAACTGACTTCAAGTAGCTTTCGATTTTAAATTGTTTTCGAGCCGATGCTTTACTGTGAAATGACGTATCTAGTTTTACTTATATAGAAGTGATTTCACAAGAATTTTCTATGAAATTGTAAATATGTGCAAATCGATTGTCCAACAGACAGCAAATACCCTTCTTTATATACAATATTTTTTATGAACCAGAATAGAATTCGTGAATATCTATAATTATACCAATGCCCCAAATCTTCCCGTTAGCGAGCTATTTCTCAACAACTTAATTCACCAATCACATATATTTATTACCCAATAGAAATTTTTTGACAAGTGTGTCCAACATGTGGTCCGAAGCATTTCAGGGAGAAAGTTGATATTACAAAATTTCTAAAGTTAATTCCCATATTAACACAAGCCTAATGCGATTTATGTATAAAATGTGGAAAATGTTGCGTTCTTAATTGACTTCGACTGCATAAGTCGAATAGGAATCTTTTGAGAGCAGAGGGTTGAAAGCTTGAAGAGCCGAAGCAGAAAGCCGACATAATACACAAAGACAGCAAGCCGGTAAATCGATGTCTTTATTCCCAGGGAATTGCCTGGTACAGTGTTTATTTTGCACAAAAATACAATTTGGTTTTTTTTTTAATCTTATGAAAGTTAAGAAGCATTGGGCTTCATCAAATGTTTACAAAAAATGTGGTTACTTTTATAGCAAAAAAACGAATATAACACTATTTGCTAAATGGTAGTATGGATGTTAACGAAGAATAAATTAAAATTATACATCTAATGAGATATATAATTATATAATAATATACTGACAAGTAGTTACTCATGCTTGTGCGTACACTCACATATATATATATATATATATATATATAAACACAAAAATGCAGGACAGACAGACAAATATAAAAACAGGCCCAGCTTACAAAATATTTAAACACAAATACAAATGTGCCGGATTCCATCGGTAATATACGAGTAGAAAATACAAGCATAGCCACCTCATCTACGTCTAAATAGAGATGAAATCTAATGGAGGCCTTAATAATAAAAAGAAATAAAGTGCCAACACATATCAATATTAACTAGGAACACGGCCACAATGTATTGTATTCTGAAAATAAAACATCCTTATAACTCTAGAAATATACACACAAGTCATACATACAATGAAAAAGTAAAAATAAAACCATCCTTGATTATGTCTAATCTATAGCAGAAAACGCTCGGAATTACGGAAGATTTGGGAAGTTTTTATACACTCTGTGTCCAGAAAAGTAAACACTTCATCGAACACGAGACAAATAAAATGAAGAGCTTAATCGCAGTACCTTGTCTCTCGTCTTGAATGAAATATATATATATATGTGTGTGTATTGTGTATATATCTAAATATATCTAGGGGCTTATGTATTATACTCTGAATGTGTTTGTATTGTTTTACGCGAGAGGTTAGCACCACATTAACACACTTGGAATTAAAATGTATACATTTTGTCAGGAAGACCAGCCGATATTAGCGTCTATTCTAACGTAATTTCAATGAAAAAATAAGTTGAATAACATATGTATTTTTTCTTTTCTCCTCAGTAATTTTATAATTTTAAACTTAATAGAGATTAAATTTAGATTTTAAAATTGGTATTTTTTTAATTTTAACTTTAATATCAAATTTTATCATATAATTTAATACTTACTGGTTATAATAAATTCTATTTTAGTATAACCCCAACTTCAAAGATCTTAATAGCTATTATAACCTTACTTCGTTGTCAAGTTTTTTTAATTCTCTTATACATGTGTTTTGATTTGTTTTTCTAGCTTATGTAACAGCGTTTTCCCCTTGCGAAGGATCGTTAATTAATTTGAAACTTTTAAAACCATTAATTTTACATTCAACATCATCACTTGATAAGACACCGGAAGTGTTGAAACAAAATGTCTACTTTTGTAGTGATTTTATAACATATTTATGTTATAATTTTTAAATAAATAATTATAACTGCTCTACTCTGTATTGAGCACTCTTTTCAGAATAGTAATTGTTGGTTATTGGAATTTATTCCGTAAAAACCAATCCTATACTTGGTTATATATATATATATATATATATATATATATATATATATATGTGTGTGTGTATGTGTGTGTGTGTGTATATATATATATATATATATATATATATATATATATATATATATATATATATATATAAAAAAATATAAACACCATGGTCATAATTTATTCCATTAGAATCGTAAATAGGATAATTTTATTTTTATTTATTTCATTAGAATTTTTTATTCCATTATTTATTCCATTACAATTTTATTTTTATTTATTCCATTAGAATCGTAATTTACGATTCTAATGGAATAAATTATGACCATGGAATATTTGTGTTTAAGCCTTTTTATTATATCCTTACTCTGTCCTGGACATTGAGTTCTACCTGGATTCTATCCTCTTGTAATTTTTTATTAAAAAAATATACATGTATGTGTATATACATTTATATATATTTATATATGTGCATATGTATGTGTGTATTTACCACTAATATTAACAACTATATATATATATATATATATATATATATATATATATATATATATATATTTTATTATTATTATTACTATTTATTAATCCGACGTATTTTTTTTATCAATTTGAACGTTATATTTAGTGGATGCCTATATTTCAATCTAAACAAGAAAGATATGATTAAAGCCAGTATAAAACCTTGCCAAATCTAAAAGTTATTCGTAACTAAGTTGGTTTAAGCCCGTCTAAGTCGGAAAAATTTCGCAAATTGCGGGTAGATGATATTTTTTTTATTAAGGTTTCTCGAATATTCAGGCCGGTATACAAAATAAGTAAACGAAGAGTCTACTCCAATATGGTTATTCACTGAAAATAACGTTTGAAAAGCTAACATTGATACATATATGAAGTATTTTAATCTGCGAAAGTCTCAGAGACCAGAACATATTGCGTAAAACTTCCGAGCTATATATCTGTAAATAGTCTGAATGTATGAAAAGAAAAGTTAATGCAAGAATTGCGTGCTAAATACGTTCAAGAAGCTACTGTTTAAATACTCAAATTTCTGCGGATGCCAGCGGATTCATACTATTGTCGTCTCTGAGGTAATCACGTTATTGGTTTAAAAGTCGGGGATTAAGCTCTTCCAAAGACAAAAACACACTTTTAGTGGAACACACTTAAAAGACTACTTTACCTAATTTCACTAGACTTGTTAAAAACTTTTCATAACCTCTTTTTCTTCTGTCAGACATAACGAAAGCATTAACATGGCAAAGTCCGACTGGCTGTACGAAATGAAAAAGAGACCTACATTCTTGAATGCTATATATATATATATATATATATATATATATATATATATATATATATATATATATATATATATATATATATATATATATAATGATCTCTCCCGTCGGTACCGACGTATGAGGATCTCAGCCAGCTTATTGAATCAGTTAATAATTAACTGAATTAATAAATTAATTATCAACAATAATCTTAAGTGGCATTTAAGACCAGCTAGTGATTACAAATTAGGCCACATATGGAGCAGGTCTATATATATATATATATATATATATATATATATATATATATATATATATATGTGTATATATATGTATATATATATATATGTGTGTGTGTGTGTGTGTGTATATGTGTACACACACACACACACACACACAGATATTGCCGCTTGTAAAGAATACTTTGTTATGGTCCTACGGTTTAGTAGAGTAATGGATAGCGGCTTGGATTGAAGAATCGGAGAGCCGATTTCGAATTCCAGTCGAATCCATTAAATTAACTTACGTGCTAATACACACGGGAAAGGTGTGAATCCTCTTCTTCTCCCTCCAGCTATGGATAAATAGCAGGACAGAATGGGTTTTATAGCCTTCGATGTCAACTGCTCTAGGAGAAGGAGAACTCTGAATTCAAACCCGGAAATTTCTGCTACCTTCCGGGAACTCCTGCAGCCGCGCTGGTACCAAACTGTATTGGTTTATTCTCTCCTTTGGACTCTGCTAGTAGGTGGAACTAAACGTCTGGACAGCCCTAGTTCTCCATAAATCCCGCCCAGGCTGGTAGCGCACCGCGATACTCCATCGTCTCTCGAGACGGACGGATGACGACGATTGTTTATGAGCAAAAGTGTGGCATACGAATAGCCACCGCCGCACTTATATTTCCATTAAATACTTAATGTCAACACCATTCATATTCTACTAAGAAATGACTGACGAAGATTTTGCAAGGCAATGTCCCATTGAAAAGGTGATATATACTCTGTGATCAGAATAATCAAAACTAAAACATCTAGGAAATCGTCAAGTGCGTGACTAAAGAGCGACCCGACAATAGCAAAGACCCATTGAATTGAAGGCCGACATCATGGACGGAAATTATATATATATATATATATATATATATATATATATATATATATATATATATATATATTTGTGTGTGTGTGTGTGTGTGTGCGTGCGTGTGTGTGTGTGTGTGTGTGAAAATATACAGAAAATAGGAAAGAACTCTTTAGGTAAATAATCCGAACGTCTTTAGTATATTTATTTTTACAAAAGCAGTGCTCGATACAAAAGTAGAACCTAAATATAATTATTCATTTAAAAATATTATTCCTCCGCTACATAAGAGTTCTCATGTTTCAAAAACAAGAGCGGAAAACTTCAATATAATTATTAGAATTAAATTGAATTAAAGTACCAAGCTCTGTTTCATCTTCAAGCGAAATTCTTGAAATCCAATAGCTACTTGAACTTTTTTAGCTGCTAATAATTGGAATCCAAGAAATTCGCTTGAAGATGAAACAATGATTGGTACTTTAATTCAATTTTAATTCACATAATTATATTGAAGTTTTCATTTTGTTTTTTTTTTTCAAGGATTGATAACTTTATGTAATAAAACACATTTTAAATAAATAATCATATATATATATATATATATATATATATATATATATATATATATATATATATATATATATATACACTGTAGTTAAGAGGTTTATTTAATTATTCTTATGTTTTTATATATTTTTTTTTAATTTCGTCCGATAAATAAAGTGCACTGACATACAGAAAATTCAAGCAATTTCTACTTACTTCATGTCCAGAAAAGAAAGAAAATAATAATAACAAATGAAAATTAAAATATTAACCACAAATCTTTGTCGGTCGTTTTTTTAGCGAAAAGCCTGTATAAAACAAGTATTACTGCCCAAATTCCCACGTACGCGCGTGCACACACATACACACACACACGTGCGCGCACACACACACACACATATGTATATATATATATATATATATATATATATATATATATATATATATATATATATGGGACACTCCCGCGTAGTTTTCCAACGTATGAGGGCCCAAAAGCCCAGTTCTTAGAAACAAAATGTCAAGTTGCCAGTACATGATTTGATTATAGTAGTGAAAGCTTGTACAGAACAGACTACACTTTGTACAAGGAGCAGCATACAGGGAACTGTTGCACAGTGTCCCCAAATAACAGTTCTCAGATTTTGATTCGTACTTGTCCTTTTTAGCAGAAGCTCTTAGGATTTGCTTACTTTCAATTATTCATGCGTTATGTCATGCGATCTAAAATAGAAAATCCAATACATTTGTATTAAGGTCGTACTCTAGAAATCTTCTTTTTTTTTCAAGAGCTTTGTGAAATGTTGCGAATTTCCTGATAACCTATGGAATTTAACTTAGAATTTGCTGAAAAAGTTTAAAAAAGAAGCCTTAAAAGATCAAACGCCGAGTAATACTTCTACTATATTGTGTTTCAAAGAAGAAGAATGATAAAGTTAATAATCTCATCAATATATCTAATAACGAAGTATTTATAAATAATAGATGAATGACTAAACAGTTGTTTTGAAAATATCAATAGATATTATCCTTAAAAACCCATTTAGGATAACAGAGTCAAAACTTGTAAAATATCAGAGGTCAACAGCTCGTATGTAATATAGTGCTTCATTTATTACGCACACACACACACACACATATATATATATATATATTTATGTTTGTAGATTACGTATATATATATATATATATATATATATATATATATATATAAATTATTAGTTGCTAATAGGCACACACACACATATATATATAATATATAAATATTTATACATAGATACATACAAATGCATACATATATATATATATATATATATATATATATATATATATATTTTTAGATTGCGTATATATATATATATATATATATATATATATAAATTATTAGTTGTTAATAGCACACACACACACACACATATGTATAATATATAAATATTTATACATAGATACATACAAATGCATGCATATATATATATATATATATATATATATATATATATATATAAAATTTCCAAGAGGATAGAATCCATGTAGAACTCAATTTCCATAACAGAGTAAGAATATCTCTCTCTCTCTCTCTCTCTCTCTCTCTCTCTCTCTCTCTCTTTTCTCAGTTTTAGGTTTAGATTATATCGTTTTTTATTGTGCGTAGTGTCACTACAAATGTATAAACACATTTCCGTTGTCAGTTTTTACTTTAATTTAGGTCAGCGATTCAGTAATGAATGATGCATCGGAAAATAAGTCATATTTATCTGTATCTCACTCATTTAAGCCGTCTTTTAACATCTCTATAAAACTCCCCTCTGTTAAATTTTAATCCCCACCTTCACGTTTAGGCTTTCCTGTTCTTCTCTCGTCTGTTACCCCTCTCTAAAGCTTTCATTTACCTCTCACATTCGTCCCCCACTCTCATACATGCACTCTCACTAAATTTTAATTTTTATTCACGGGGTTATTTTTTCTGATTTCTTTTTGAATTTGCAGGTCTGATGAATTGGTTCGTAATTTTTATTCCAATGTAATACATTATAACCATGGAATATTAGTGTTTAATATATATATATATATATATATATATATATATATATATATATATATATATATATGTGTGTGTGTGTGTGTGTGTGTGTGTGTGTGTGTGTGTGTGTGTGTGTGCTTGTTATAGATTATGTAACGGCTCGGAATAAAAATTGAGATACATGAATTGAAGTCTTGTCCAGTTGCACACACCTAATCGTAAATATATTTGAAAGTTATGAATACAGCTCCTACGGGACACATATGAAATAACGGACTCTGTTGCATGCGAAATGTCAGAGTTCAACAGGTCTTAGATAATATGGTGTTTCCAAGATTACTCACACGCACTCATATCCACACACACACGCACTCGCCTATGCCCATACACACGACACACTCGGTCTAGATATTGCTGGAATTTCAAAGATGGTCACTACACTAAACAAATAAAATGGAGAATAATGTGGCACTCCCGTACTCCCAACAAGTTCAGAGACAGATGAAATCTTTACATTAAAGGAAAAAATATAATAATCAAATATTGAACCAACGATATATATATTGCATCGGGTTGCTAAGGCTACCAGTGCTTCGGCAAAGTTTGTCATCGCATTTGGAATGAGCGTGGCATTCGACTGGATACGAAAATTCGCGTTTACAGAGCTATTGTATTTGTCATCCTTTTGTTCAGCTCAGAGTCGTGTAATCTATACAGGTATCATACACGCCAGCTGGACGTTTTCCATAAAAGCTGTCTGCGTGCAATCTGTGGAGTTAACATTCAAGAGAGGACAGCTAACGTAGACCTGTTTAACAGGTGTAATATTGTAGGAATCGAGTCTTTTCTCATTCATTCTCAGTTACGGTGGTCTGGTCATTCCTTGAGAATGTCTGATGACAGGATACATAAGATCCTAATGTACAGCCGGTTAGATCAGAGCTAAAGGAATGTAGGACATCCATGTCTAAGTTACAAATCTGAAAAGCAAATTATCAGCTGTCAATATACAGCATAACACCATTGAGCGCTTAATCTTGGAGCGGACAGAATGGAAATCAACGTGTTTTACTGGACACAGATGCTTTCAATCTGCTTGCCTGAATCATCTTCAAGAAGCGAGAGCAAGATCTAAAAGGTC
>CAHIKZ030000987.1:395000-397500 GCA_903632075.3 Acanthosepion pharaonis | reverse complement strand
AGGTTTCCTTTAAAAATACATTTAAAAAGAAATGAGCCAACGCTTTTAACAGGTCACTTTGAACGAAATAAAACTAGTCGACATTATTTTATGAGATTAATACATAAAAAAAAAACATATTTAAGAAGAAATGGACTAAAGCCTTTAAAATTCAATAGGGCAGTTTCAAATATCTGACCTCACGCAACCAGATTTTCTGAGATTTTAATACCTATAAGAATATATTTAAAAAGAAATGAGTCAATGCTTTTAAAATTTAATCAGAACTTTAGAGGAAATAATCCCATGCAGCCATATTCTCGGTGTTGTTTTTGTTAAATATCAAGTAACGACTGAACGTTAAGCGACTATAACTCTCTAAAAAATTCTATATCTTGATTATATGTGTTACCACGAGTTATTTTGAAAGTTAACGGAGCAATTTCATCTGCATGCTATATATTTGTTTGTTTTATTTTGAGGTTTTTTTACGCATTTGGATGAGTCGTAAGGAAATACTTTTCTCGATAACAAAATGTATTGACGGATATTTTATCCAAACTACTGATAATATCTCCTAGTTAAAAATAAATTTCGAATAGTTTGACATAATTTAATGGTCAACGCAAAGGCAACGCGTTGACAAGCATACACTTGCAAAATCGATCTATATTAAGTGATCCGTGGAAGTTAATAAATGTTGGGAACGTGGTAATGTCATCGGATTATTATGCATCTAGCGTCCTGTGTAAGACGTTAAACTACATCCGACAGCAAAGCTTTTGATCAGGATGTTTTGAGGAGCGGGTAATTGCTGGTGTTCCCAGGTCTACCCTGACCCGGGGTGGTAGCACCTGTCAGGGTTACTTAATCAACACATAGCTTCGTGGAGAAGAAGAGGTTTCATATCTTTGGCAATGCTATCTGCGCGTAGTGAATACAACGGACTCAAATGGAATTAGAACTCGGTTCTCCTATTAACAATTTCAAGCCATTATCTACTACACCATCCCCTTAACCTCGCTTACAGCTCCTGGTATTTCCAATGGGTCACCCATCTAGGTACTTACCGGGCACGACATTGCTTAACTTCTGTGATGGTGTTTCAACGTGATGGCAACCGTAAGTGATTTTTTTCTTCTGCCGAGGGACAACTAGTTGCAGAATATATGTGGATTCCAACCTCTCCCAAATGGAATACCATGTCGGCATATGTAACGTATTCGACTGGAATTCGAACACGGCATTCCTAGGTATCATTCCGAGTCACAAGCTATCACACCACACGCACATCTCTTTCATAGGGAGATTTGTCTGTATAGAAAAAAACATATACAAGAGTTCGTCGGAAAGATTTTTATGTAATAACATGCAGAATTTTAATGAAAATATATAGAAGCTGACTGATATGTGACAACATTTGATTGCTAATAATGATGAGCATAAAAGTAAATTGTCATGTTATATACTCCAACTTCTGAAGAATAATGTTGATAAATAAAAACTGGATAATTTATCTCTCAGCCGAACTCTTCCGCTTGCTGCATAATTTTGTCTACTCTACAATTTAATCCATAGTTTGGGAAGAATAACGAGAGATATCCATTTTTTTCCTAAGATATTTTCTGTCAAAACGAATGCAATGCTACACGCAAGCATTTTGAATTAACATGATGATTCTATTTATCACATTGATAGTGTATATTAGAAATTATTAAATATTAGGGATTCAAAAAGAAATTCATTAGCTGATAGGTTATTAATTTATATTTTGTTTAGCTAATAAATGTATTTGGACGCTATTTATTTAGGTATAACAAAAAATATCAGGAAATTCGTTTTTTTTTTATCAATAACTAGACCAACACTGACCCGTTGGGTCAACCATGTTGTATTACAGTTTACATTTAGTTTCTTGAAGAGTTTGTGAAAGTAGATATATTTTAAAAATACATTTATTTTCAGTTATTGAAGTTGGTTTCACCATGAAAAAAAATGTCTGTTTGAAGAAGATTGAAATAAAATATTTAAAATATTGTTTGTTTAAAGCAAACTGACATATAAATAAGTACGCATGCAATCAAGGAAAGGTGAAAAGAGAGAGAGGTGAGTAGAAAGAGTGAGCGTTATTTTTCTCTCTATTTCCATCTCCCCGCTTCCGATTCCTACACGATAATAAATTCATATCTATCTTTCACCCACTCTCTATATAAGACATCTGGCAAACACACAAGCAACGTTCACAGACTTTTATAGTAATAAAGATATGTAATATTACTTCCAAGGCAGCTTAACTAACAATTTGAAGATTGTAATACACATCTGCACAAAACTAGTAAATGTCATCGTAAACCGCGTATCCTTTATTTGCAGCAAGCATGTCAACTGCATTTGGAATATTACGTAATATTTTTCCAGTACGTCACACCTTTAAACATGTGACAATTGCACTTCGTAAATAATGCATCTAAAGAACCTATTTAAAAATCTGTATCAATGTCTTTTCAGGAGAGCATTTGCC
>CAHIKZ030000987.1:347500-390000 GCA_903632075.3 Acanthosepion pharaonis | reverse complement strand
ATGCCTACAAAAACCGTTAACTCGTGTCTATTATTTAATAGATTATTTTTATTTAGAAGTTTAATAATGTGTGCAATTTTTCATGGAGGAGACAAAGGGCATGGGTCATCCCAAGCTTTATGACCCATGCCCTTTGTGCCTCCATTATATTTATGCTCTACTTTTGTATCGAGCACTATTTTTAAAAATAATAACTAAAATACTAAGGGACTTTTGGATTATTTACTTAACCAGTTCCTTCCTATTTTCTATATATTTTCACACACACACACACATTTATATATATATATATATATATATATATATATATATATATATATATATATATATATATATATATATATATATATATATATATATATATATATATATATAGTAATGATACAATATGGCAAAAAACGTATGTAATTTCAAAGATGCTGTAGATCCAGGAGAGCCTTATATCAACCGACAGAGCAAAATTTGCATTAGTTAAGGAATATGAAATAATTAATTTCCCATATGTAATAATGTTTATTAATAAAAAAAATGTTTATTATTAATGTTTATTATTTTAAAAAGAAGCAACTCTCTAATTGAGAGCTGCTTTTTTAGAGCTCTCATGAAATAAAAATTATTACTAATGGGATTTTAAGTGTTTGATATTCTTTAATTTATAATAATAATAATAATAATATATGCATGCCTTTCTAATTTTTCTCAGAAGGCGATAAGCTTCAAATAAGAATATTTTTTTTTATCTCTGGTATATACATATGACACATATACAATTATGTGTTAAATTTACTGAAATGTTTGATCAAATATTTTTTACAATAAAAAAACAAAAAAAAAACAGGTAAAGTTAGAGAACTTTCGCCAGGTAAATGAAAATGAAGTATTAAAATACCTGAATCAAATGTTGACCGATTGAAAAGAAATATCGTCCGTATAATGCCAGAAGGAATAGACAGGAAATTTACAAATAGTAAACGTGAACTCTGATAAAATATGGCTCATTTTTAAAGAAACTATGAATACACTACTTTTCCCAAAATAATGAAATCATTGAACCACAAGGAAATGGTAAATTCAAAAGAAACATTTTTCATGGAATATTGATCTAATTCCCAAACACTAAAGGGAATTTACCCACTACAAAATGTTTTGCCTACATCTAGGTGGTTCAAATTAACATTGTACTCCTGAACTTTTACCTGGATAATAAAATGATGGAGACGAATGAAGTTATAAATTCAGAGTGTCAATATTTGATAATTTTATTTTTTTACCGGAAAAAAAATATTTGTTAGGAAGTTTCCGGTAAAATATTTAATATAATAACAAAGAAAAATAAATTGAAAAAAAAATTGTCTAAATGATATTCAGAAATCATTTTCCTGACGAATGAAATAATTCGTACATAATATAAAGGCTTGAAAAGTGTGGGTCGGGTTAAAAAGGTTCTGTTGTACTGGATGTTAAAGATGGCGTACGAAATAAAAAATATTTTCAAGTTCACGCGAAATATTATTATAATTATTATTAGAAGGTGGAGGAGGCGGAAAAGGAGAATTAAGGGGAAGAGGAGGAAAAGTAAAAAAGGTGGAGGAGAAAAAGAAGATGAAGACATATTTGTACCGGTTAAAATATTTTACTAATACAGAAATTTTAACTTGAGAAGGAAATGATGAAATCACAATCAAATTGGAATTGCGATTCTCACGTTTGAGAAAATTTTGTGGAAATGAAATTAGCGGCATTTTACAGTATATCATGTGGAGAATGGAATCATAGTTAAACAAGCAAATAATAAATGTCTATAAATCGTTTTGTTTAATTTAAAGAATTTCAGACGCCGGCATATTTACCGAGAGAATGAATTGGAAGAAACTCACAATTTAATTTGAATAAATTATGATTAAATATTGCTCGAAGTAAAACACGACCAGACAACACTAATTACTCCTGTAGATTTCATTGATAAAACACTAGAAAATAGACAATAGACTAACACGTTATGATTAATCTTGATCAGAATGGAAAATATATGAACAAACACCTTTCAACTGGAGAATGAATAGATACAAACTCAAGTTAACAGGAAATGTGAATGAAAAAGTTTGATGAATTGCATGGACGATAACCATTTCAGACTGCGGCAGATTTTAAATGTAGAAATGTAACATTGTCTTTGAAAAACAATGGAAAAATCTTTAAGTAAGCCACAGCATTTTTTTGTTTTGGAAATATATCATACTTTTAAAATACGTTATTCGACAGGGTCATTTCGTGGTTAACTATGGTGGAGAAAAATATGAAAAGAAACACTAAGTGGCAGATTTTTTTTCATTGGTCCGTGAATTGAGTAATCAGCAACTATCATAAACAAAAAAAGGTGTTTCTTAAGAAAGAATTCTGAATGTTTTCTTGATTGCAAAAATGTGCTCGCCTTCAATTTCAATCTCTCCATTACTCAGGTGTAGCCGAGAAGATCTACCTATTGTGGACAATAAAATGACCTAATACAGATCATAAAATAGTCTATTTATTACTACAATAAAATTTATCGCCACTTGGAAAGACGGCAGGTTTCGGTAAGAAAAAAAGACATCGAAGTTCGATGTATCGGCCTGAAACCATCCATAAGAGGAAAGCAGTAACGCCACCGACAGAACAACGACCGAAGAAAATATGATGTCACGAAAATATAAAAGAATTGAAACAACACAAAAATAAATATTCTGAAATAACGTGTATCGTAATCAAAGCATTTCGACAACAGCACATTGACCTAGAGAGAATTGATAGAAACACGGACCTAGCAAATATTTTTAAATTATTCAAACAAGACTTGTTTAAAGTTCACATATATCAAGTATATCACGACAGCTGTCATTTTACCGTGAGTGATTTTAATATAAATAAATAAATAGCAACTTTTAAGCGTTAAACATTTGATGTATTAATATAATAAAATTTGATCACAATAAGTCTACCGTAAGAATAAAATGATAGAAAGAGAAAGAAATAAAAAAAAAAAGTCTGAATTAAATAACTTGATCGGATAGAAGAGAAGAAGTAAAAAATAACATGGACGGATAGAAAAGAAAAAAAAAACGGTGAAAATGAATATATAATTAAATTGAATTAAAGGAAACATATGCAAATAGTAAATGCTAATGAAATGATTTGATCAAAAGTTTTTTGAATTAAAATAAGTTAGACATTCGGACCACTTAGCAGGTGAATATAATTATAGATACAGATGAGTGTAGAATACGAGTTGTAGAAATATTGGGTCGATTAATGAAGAGGAAATTTCCTGGCAAATGAAATAATTCAACGATAACGATGTTGGTTGCACTAAATGTACATCGGCCAACAAGATTTTTCGTTGATAAATATTTCACAATTATATTTATGGTGTATAGAAACTTGGTTTCAAATGTTAACTGCATTGAAATATGATCGAAATTTCTCTCTATTGAACAGAGAGAATATATTATTAAAAACTTTCAATTAGACATCATTTAATATATGTCTATATTTCTAAAACGAGGGATTTACAAGGTTTACATTGACCTGACTGTGGCCTACACATCCATTGCCATATTCACGAAGTGTCAACATTCCTAAGGTAATAAAGGGTTCTGTTCGAAATTCCAATCACCTGAAGAAGGCCGGAACGTACAAAGGCCGAAACGTTGTGAATATGGCAACGAAGATAAGGACAACTGTTCGAACATTGTAAACAGTACATGTCTTTTACCAGGAGAATACTTTGGAATAAATCAAAAGAAAGATGTGAACAAAATAATCATGTGTAGTCGGAGTATTTGGTGCCAGCAGATTGTTTTAAAATAAAATTATACGTCGAGATGAAATAGCCATTTTCATTAAATCGGCAATATTATTGGTCCTGACACGGCTCTTCGACTTCAGTCACTTTCCAACGCCGTAAATTTGCTCCCATGTGCCAATTCTATAAATATATTCATGACAACGTTTAGGATGAGCGTTTCGCTATGCTACCTATACTTTTTCAGATTAAGCGCGGCACTAGACGTGTGTCGAGCTCTCATTAATTTACAGTTGCGTTGGCTAGATGCAACCGTAAGTTATATGCTAACAGCTTCTTTTCCAGCACTTCTCTTCCAGCTCCATGTTTCCAGGCGATCTTCAAAAATTTAAATACAATATTAATTGGTTTCTACCAATCTCTTGATTACTTTCCATATTTTCTTACGCCTTATAAAGTTTCTGTTTTCTAATACTTCCACATCCAGTAACCACTTGTGTCTTAGTGGCTTTACTGCCATGCATGAGGTGAATCGATTGAAATGATAATAATGACATAATTAATAGAATTTTAAGTTATATTTACTTTGAAATAATACAAGTTATGAAACAGAAATAATATATTTTCTTCAAATATTTTTAAGATGAAAATAATTTTGTTCTAGAGTAGTTTGAGTTTTATGTATTACAAAAATTTACCCATATAAGGGCTAAGATCCACTCAAAGGAGAGTGTTACTTAATGGCAATGGAAAAGAATATTAGACATTTCCTAGAATCAAATATTTGACATTCAGTGTCGGAGTAGTTAGTTTATCTCCCGTAATAAAATAATTCTATTGAAACAATTTTTCAGGAAAATGTTTTTTACATCAATTTAATGTCGTTTCTGTTATTAATGAGAGCTTCCTGATTTGACTTTTGTTTGGGATAATGTAAAAAGCAAAATTTAGATTATCCCCTTATTTCCTCTTTGAGTTACATGTGCTATTCCTTTTAGTTGTTGCCGCTGTGGGAACTCCACAACTGATGTGGTTGATGTGATTTAATGGTGTAACTCTATAATGTAATGCCAGTTCACGGAATTATTGTAAGAATAGTCCTCGTTGAGGCCTGCAGATGGTGTAATGGCGTATAGGGAGGGGGAAAGGATATGTTTCGCCGATAACAATTGATTCTCAACTAGAATGATTAAGATTCTAATCATGAGGTATGTATCCCCTTGGGAATCTGCTTAACAGTTCTGTGGGTGAAACTGTCTGACTGCAATTTACTCCTTAGCAAAGCAATACAAAGAAAATGAGGTTGATCGACTCAGTCACATATCATTGCGGGTTCTAGACAAGCTGGGACCGGAGGAATGTAAAAGGATCGAACAGGTGTCATGAAAGGAAAAGGCTTGAAGGGTTGGGAAAATTAATCGCCGACAAGGCTGCGTAAACGCTTTTGAACACGGTCAAGGTTGGAAAGAGAGTGTTGGGCAGTTTCCTCACAGATTGTTTAATTCGTCCCTTGTATATTTAAAGCTTAAGAGGCGATGTCAGTTACTCTCCCGACCGGTGAAAGGGACAGGCCTTTTTCCCGGTATCTTTATCGTTGGATCGTAGATACGAACAGAAAACGATAGAGAAATTAGAATGTGAATGAATTTTATTCATTTTACAATATGCCTGATCATTTACATGGAGTGTGGTATCAATGAATCACAACGAAATAGTAAATACAAATAAAACAATTCATGAAAAGTTGGTTACTTTAAAAGTTGTTCGGATTTATACTTGTTGGCTGATTTCAAGCAAATAGTAAATATTAATATAAAGTATTGACCAACTGTCGGTTGAATTAAATGAAGTTTGAAATACAAGACTTTTACCAACTGAATGCTTTTAACACAGACATTTAGTAAATGAAAGATTTTGATCAAAATATAGAAGTACTTAATTAAAACGCAAGCTAATAGTAAAGAAGTTTCTAATGTTTCGGTCAACATTATGACAGATTCAAAGACTTTGGTTTGCATATGTTTTACATGTACTAAGAATTAATATGTATATATAAAATAGATAATTAGAACAAATTATTTAGATAATATATTTGTCGGATTAAAACGGCAGGATGCAGTATTTTAGCAGTATATTGGATATACAATCAAATACTAAGTTAGAATATATTGTTCTGATCAAATATTGTTCTCAGGAAAAGACATTTCCTATAGAATGAATCGATAGACAAAAGGCAATATTTGATATGAATAAAATGTGTAGAGCAAATGTTTATCGGCTACAAATAAAGGATTAATCTCAAAAATATGTAATAAATAGGAATAAAAAATTTTATCAACTTTATTATGAATAAATAAAGGTCAAAGAACCAGAGTATTAATGTATTAAAGAGTAGAGAGATCCGGCTATCGTCCATTTCACACTTACTCCACGGTATTGTGAACAGAAGTAGAGATTTATCCCTTGTTTCCTGTTTAGGATTGTTTAGTCAATTTCTTTTGGAGTGTTTTTAAATCTCTTTCACTTCCTTGCATTTTACTGGTTGTATCGGATTGCTTTAGCTGAACGTATTAAAAAAAAAGTATTTCACTTTACTTTTGATAAATGACAATTTCTTCTGGTTAAATCAAGTTAAGAATAAAATTATCATATTAAATGTGCATCATTATTTTTAATGCCATATCCGTTTATCGTGTCACTCCACGGTCTCAGCTTATTTTATTCTGTGAATTATCCTGGGTTTTTTAAATACATAGTGGGAGGAATTCTTTTTACCATAACACTTTTGGATTTGGAATTGCTGGTCACCTACACTAGCTGACGGCCAGTTATTGATGCCAGTCTGAGTTACTATGCAGCAGAATAGGCCAGAATTTGTTCTCGGCTCGCCGCCTCCAAATTCCAGACCAATAGCAGATACGCTGCCTTCACATTACAATGTTTCCAAAATGTTAAATTCTTTGATATGAAACTTGTATTAAACTTTACTTTTTACTTTCTCTTTGCCTGGTTTCATTTGGCATTCATTTTTGATAGGTTGTTGAATGCAAAACTTCATTTTTTTTATTTGGTTTTCCTTTTTTCATTCTTCATAAAGTGATTCTACTCGCAAAACTTCTTTTCCGAAAATGTAATTACTTTCACTTTCTTGATCGGAAGGAAGATATGAATTCTGCTTTGCTTTTAAGAGAGGCGAACACAATTTTGCCCGAACACTTTACTTATTACTGAAAAGTGTTGTAGACTTCGTGAATAGCATGAAGAAGCAAGAAGAAAATTGATAGGTTTATCATCTGTAAATTTTCCGTTTCTTTATATTCCTTTCGTTTGTATTTGGCATATAAAAAACAACCGTGTCTCTTATGCCAGTGTAATATCGCATTAATGGTATCTCAGAATATTAAATCCTGGCAATATTTTTTTTCAACTGAGCAGAGTATAATGCTGGTTTAAATGCCGCTTGAGACATAAATATAAAAAAAACAAAGTAAATGCTTGCACACGTTACACATCTACGAAATATACAAGTCCACTTGAAAATATTAAACTTTTTCATTGTTTAAGAGGCGAAAGAATTAGTGACATTTTGTCTTTGAAATGCGGTAGGTATTCTAATGTATGGTATGTTATCGATAGTAACAACGTAATAGGAAAATAAGAAATACGGTATCTACATTCATACATTGTATTTTAGTAGTATTCTGCAGTTGATCATCGCGCCAAGCACAGCTTAAGGTTTGTACATCCTTCAATATTCATTTTTGTACAAACAAATAAAGTGGCATATTGCCAATATTGGAATGTGGAGGCTGGCCTTCATCTATCTTATCTTAAACTTAGCCAGCCACAATCACTAATCCACACAAACTATGCAATATTTATTGCACCAAAATATCACACTGTTAGTTGCCATACTTACTACAATCACCATAATGCCTCAAGATCTCTATGAATTCTTAACTAGTCCCAATATCTACAATTTGTCTGTGGCGGAGAATACCATAACTTTTAAAAACATGAAACCCCAATGTATATATACAATGTTTAAAATGCCATGTACAAGAAACTAAACAAAATTGTGTTAGTAATAAAAAAAAATCACAGTCATTAATTGTAGTAGAAATATCAGTTAACTAGACGAAATTAATTCGGATCGTCGATAAATTAAAACCGATCAGTCTACCAGCCACACACGACCAGCCAACTACGAAAAACAAACACGAAAAATAAAAAGTTTACCTTATCTACGAGAGAACTGACATTTCTGGTTAACTAACGTGGAAGGGAGGAAGAATTAATCTAAAGAAAGTGGCAACAAATATAAAACGGGCCATTGAGCATACATCCACTAGCTAAGTTAACTTGGCATTAAAAAAAAACAAAAAAAAAACTAAAAATCAAAGAAGCCTGAACTATCCTATTTGGGGCAGGGCGAAATATTTTAATAAAAGGTCCCCAATATCCTGAGGTCTAACTAACATCAAAGTGTCACTTAATGTCCTAGACCGACTCACCGCAGCAGATGCAGTTGGGGGAATTTTCCAACTCCGCTTAAGAAATGTTTTGCCAATTCAGAAGGAGCATTTGCATTACCATCCAGGTGAGTGATCCATGACCGTTAGTGAGTCATTTCAACCCAGGAGCCCAAGGCCATATTGAGCGAGCCTCTTGATTCATGAAATCGAGCTCTTCAATCAGACAATCTGGAAATGAGCTCCTCACTAAAGCCTGGTATAAACCTTACGAGACAACGCCTGGATGTCGGAGAGGCTATCCATCTCCAGTAAGAGGAACGAGAGCTAACCAGCATTCGCGATTGAAGGAGGACTCGTTTTGATGATTTTCGATATCTTTAGAATTTATTTCCTTATAATTTTAAAATAATGTTTTAAATCCTTGTTTTTTCGGGTAGTGGCTAAGGAATCTTCAGACAACTCCCTAGATTTACAGAACACGTCTTCCTATGAATTTGTTTTGGGCTTAGATTTCTTCTTTCTTTCATTTAATAAGATGATGGGTTTTCTGCCCTTTTGTATAGTCTGGGAATTTATGGATGTGTTAGCAGGAAATTGGATTGGTGTAGACGAAGGGGTAGCTATCTTTTGTGGGGACTTTGCTGTGGAAGAATTTTTAAGGGTTGTCATCTTTGATGGTGCTGATGTTAAGGATTATGTAACTAGTAGTGGAGTCAGGATATGTTTTTTTTTAATGTAGGTAAAGACATTTCTGAAGAAAAGGGACGCGCTGCTGGAATTAGCTGGGAACATTTAATCTTTAGGGCTTCCATGAGTTCTCCAGTTTTTAGGTTTTCTCGATGTTGGCTCCTAGCTGGCCGTGTCATCACCCTTGCGATGGTAGAGGCGGTTGGCACTACATGTCTTTACCCGTGGGCCTTTACAAGGAATGAGGTCCCGCAGTCCAGAGCTTCTCTCTGTCTGGCCAACGAAAAGCCATTTCCCCTTTTTCTTTCTCCGCGACCGTACGAACGCTTTTTGGGATATGGGGATCGCACATTGGACTGAACCAGGGGTTTCACACCACCAGTCTCAATCATTAACCTAACCATCACATGCGTGACAGAAATAACAGACTCGACTAACGGGAGATTTATATCAACGGGGGCATTTATGTCAGCGTGGGATTTGCGTCGGCGGTGGGCAGAACTCTAGAAGCCTTCTTCTGGACAAGATTTAGCATTATTTCAAAATTCCATTTCCGATTTAGATCATTGGAGGTAGTATAGAATATCTGATTATAACTTACCAGATAGGCGGGAAAGTGCTCTCCAAAGACGAGAGGAGGAACCACGTATACTGTAAAGCTGTCATTTGCCTGTCTCCATGTTCTGGGTGCATTATGAGGTCATTTGTTTTGAGATCTCAACTGGAGGATTCTTTACAGTCGACATGTTTGGATAAGAGCACGTCACACATAAATTAATATTTAATCTAGATCATGCTTTAGGATTAATCCCGATGGACATAAAAGTTTTTAACACAGTGCCTTTTGCTGAGCGAGAAATTTTGCGTAAACAATTACCGACCACAAAGATTGATATAATTATCATCTCAACCCACTGTAATTCTATCTTCTTCGATATGATATTCGTAACTCTGGGCTCTCACAGGAACACCGTTACAAAGATTATGAACTTCGGGTGGGATTTCCAGCACAACGGCTATTGTTTTTAGTATTGTTATTGTCGTCGTCGTTTTTCGGTTTCTCTTTCTCGGATGTCTACTCGGTAGAGTTAATTTTTCAAATTTCGGAATTTTGGCTTTTTATGGCCACTATATATTTTTTTTTCATTTTCTTCTATTCTTCCGTGCTAATAAAATCCGGGTTTTGGACTTCTTTATCTAAAACCGGAGAAAATCAATGAACCAAAAAATCACTTGTCCATGTTGACGTCCCGAGAAAAAAAACATTTCGTTTGAATTTAGCTGTTCTTGGTGCTTCTAAAAGAGATCTTTGAAAGCTAACGTACCGTGCCAGGCGGAATGGATTCTTTTTGAAATCTATCGAATGCTTAGTTCTGTAGACGTAGTACACACTGTTTAAAATAAACAAAAACAACTGAGACTCTACTCAAACATACGTATATACACGTATATATATATATATATATATATATATATATATATATATATGTGTGTGTGTGTGTGTGAGAGAGAGAGAGGAAGAGAAATTATTAGATTTTATTCTTAATCCTACATTATTCGTATTACTTTTACTATTAGAACGTTTACTCAAGCATGCCTATCCAAAATATCTTTTACCACAGGAGATAATGTCGGATTAAAATAATATGCATTAATTCATTACTTTCTATTTGTTTCAAGGGGTGAGACGATATGGGTTCTGCAGAAGAACTAAACAAGATGGCGTTAATTTGTATAAAATGTGTATCTGCACCAGGCTGAACTCAGACACGCTCTGTGGACAATCAATCTAATGTCGGTCGTGTCAGACGGCGGCTTCCCCTCTAAACGAGGACCAAGTTTAGAATCCTGTCAGGCAGAATAATTTCTTTACGGAGACTGTCGAATGCGTAGTTCGCTAGACTTAACTGACACTGTTTAAATTAATCAAAATAAACAACGGTACATCAAATCAAACATATATATCCACGAAAATACCGTTTAGAGCAAGATGAATATATATATATATATATATATATATATATATATATATATATATATAACAGAGTGAACTTTTCATTCGATTTGCAACTAATCGATTTTGCACTTGATACGTAAATTGTACATTGTAAGGGATAGGTTCTTAACGTAAAAATGATAATTTTTATGAGATCAATAATTAATAAATTCGATTAAATATGGACTGTTTCCTACCATTTCGTTGAACATCGGTATGTAAGCTACTTACATCATGTCAAGCCAACCGATATCTCATTTTTATTTCTACGTTGCTACGTTTTGCGAAAAATCGTGAAATACGAAAAATTTCAGCACAAATCGATTCAACATTAATTTTAAACTAAAAAAACCTCATTTTTTTATCAGATTTTCTTTAAACATGTCACAAGAAATTGCATGCAATAATATAGTGTGGTTTTAGTCCTGGTCGCTTCCACGGGTACAACGAAAACACAGGCAAAACTGTTAAAAAGCCCGTTTTATTCCGTTGCAACATACTGGCTTTTCATTCGATGCTTTCCAACTTTACCATGTAAATTACATGTGGCACACAAATTTTCTTATGTGAAAGTTTTTGTTTAGATTATTTTATTTTATTTAAGTGGACGATATCTGCGAAAACTAGGCCCCAAATCGGCATTTGCAATTTAGTAGATTCTTCATATGATTCCAGTCTAAATTGGCATTCGAACAA
Organism: Acanthosepion pharaonis; assembly: GCA_903632075.3. NCBI lineage: Eukaryota > Metazoa > Mollusca > Cephalopoda > Sepiida > Sepiidae > Acanthosepion > Acanthosepion pharaonis. The sequence continues at coordinate 378,365 of CAHIKZ030000987.1, read as the reverse complement.
ACTTTGATGCAAAAATTCTTTGAAAAGTATTATTGAAATGTTAAAAGCGATAAAAGATTTCTGAAGAACATCTTATTAACCACAGCTTTAAATTAAACGTGTGAAGAAGGAGGAGGCGTTCATGTGTTTGCACTTGCAGTTTAATCAATCTCTGACGCTTCATCCCTGTTTTTGTTTGATTATTAGATTTATGAACAATGCGATATGATCTGAAATCATTACGGTCATAGGAAATTTACTAAATATCTAAAACATTGAAAAAATTTAACTCCGAGCAACTACCATACAAAACGAATTATTGAGGGAATCCCTTTATTAAGAACAATTAAATGCTTGCGAAGGACATACCGTAAAAAAGATGAAGTTAGTTGCAATAGCTTAGTATACCAACGGATGACGCATGCAAACGGATACGCAGGCAGAGATTTCCAGACAGGTAGAGGGTGCGGTTATACAATTACAGCCATATACACACGGGAAACACCGGGTACCTCGGCTAGATTATATATATATATATATATATATATATATATATATATATATATATATATATACATGAATCATTCATACAAAAAACAGATATAAATTTATGATTTAAATGGCGAGAATACATCTTTGCAAACAATTTTAATAAATTACATTAACCCGAACCTGTAGATGAGTTATGATCCCTGTTTATAAATTCCAGTTGCTTAAGGTCTTTTTTTTAGTTTTTTACAAGCTTTCGTCTGTTCCTATAGACATCTTCATGTATGGAAATAGATTTGTATTTGTTTTTTTACTTTTCAGTAATAACAGGACAACGAAAATATAGATGTAATCCGAAAAAATGTTTTTAGAAATGTGTTATTTTTAATTGTAAGAACTTTTTTGGAGGTTGAATTTTTAAATTTTAAGATTGTGCGTTTTTGTAATAATATGGTAATAGGAGAATTCTTTTGTACTGGTAGATTTTTCAGTCAATGTGGCATGAACTAAATTGTTCAATAAATAGAGGAATGTCACAGTTATTATGCGAAGATGCACGCCAGATCATTTATTTTAATATCAAGTATGTGGTGCAGTTCAATTTATATTACATAAATCATTCATACAGATATAGAAGTTAATGATTTAAATGGCGAGAATACATCTTCGCAAACAATTTTAATAAAGTACATTAACAACGGACCTCTAGGAACAGGTAATGTAATGTAAATTGAACTGCACCACATGCTTTATACATATATATATATATATATATATATATATATATATATATATATATATATATAGTGGTGTGCTTATATTGAGAAAAGGATAAAAAATGAGTCGGGTACAAGACAAGAGATGATGACGATTGACGTTGCATCTAAATTTAAATTTTTGACGATTGCATTCATCAGGGAAGCAATTATATTCTATAAATATTTTCATAGTAATTGTCCTGAGTAGCTTTAAAATTTGATAACACGACATAACGAACTTAAGACCAATACTAAATTGGCAGCAGTTTCTCATCAATTTACAGTAGTAAGGGATTAGATGTAAGCTTATGTTAGCAGTTTCTTTGTTTCATTTACTCATTTCTGTATCTCTCTTCCGGACTCTTAATTTCTATTCAAAATTCTTCTTGAAGTATTTTAATACAGTGTCAGTCGAAATATTCAGTCATCGTTATACTCCTTTTTTATTGTTCTCTCCCCTTAATAATGAATGTTTTTTTTCTTTTTCTCATATTTAAATTTATTTATTTCTTTGTTGTGAAAATTAATATATATAATATATATATATATATATATATATATATATATATGAAGAAAAATATACTGAAAAAACAAACAAAAAACCTAATATGCGATTATGCTGTTTTAATGTTTAATGTCAACGTCAGACGTTTCGGTCTAGTAGACCATCTTCAGGACATATTCATAAAACATAATTAACATAGACCATATACAATTCAACATGAAAAAGACGATGGACATAAAAGCAATACCAATCCAAACAGATAAGTGAAATTTTTTAGAAGATCAGCGTTCCGTTTAAATATGATCACGTCGTCTTCACGTGGGCGATGTTGTGAAAACGTATTCCAAAAACTTGAGTATTTTGAATGAAAAACGAAAAGAATTTTATTTTGATCTTATAAAAGCTGAGTTTGAATTTAAATTTGTACAAAAACGCAGAACCTTAAAATTTAAATTCAAACTCAGCGTTGCGACCGCACGTTCCAAAACAATAACACATTTCTCATAGCATTTTTTCGGATCACATCTCTATTTTCGTTGTCCTCTTATTACTAAGATGTAAAAACAAGAATAAACTCTACTTCCATACCTGATGATCTCTGTAGGAACAGACGAAAGCTTGTGAAAAATTAAAAAGATCTTATGCAACTGGAATTTATAAACGAGGATCATATCATTCATATACAGGTTCGGGGTTGGTGTATCTTATTGAAAATTGTTTGCGAAGATGTATTCTTGCCATTTAAATCATTAACCTTTATATTTGTTTTTTGTATGAATGATTCATGGATCTATAAATTATATTTGCACCTTTTAATTGAAATTAATATATATATATATATATATATATATATACCCGACTCTCGCGTCGAATTCGACGTATGAGGGTCAATCAGATCAGTTCCTAGGAAACCGACAGCCCGACACCAGCACATGAGATGTGATTATAGTGATGAAGGTTTCGTGCAGCACCATCCACACATTTTGCCACAGGGTCCCCAAATGACCCTCCTAGACCAGTTGCTATCCCTGGCTATAGAACGTAATTGAATGTAATTGATTCGAAAGGAATTCGAACTCGGCTCTCCGATTACTCTATCCAAGCCGCTATCCATTACTCCACCGTGCCTCTGCCTCTCCCTCTCTCTCTCTCTCTCTCTCTCTCTATATATATATATATATATATATATATATATATATATATATATATATATATAGAGAGAGAGAGAGAGAGAGAAGGGGTGCGATAATAAATAGTGCAAGAAATTGGACAGAGAAAATAATAATAAAGATAATAATAATCGAATAATATTCATTGTTTATTATTAGGCCTTTTTGAGGCATGACGAGACAGATGTTAATAATCGGAATTTTGGGACGCGCGTGAGTCATTTCTCAACGAAATAAGAAATAAAATAGGTAAGTGGAAATGTTTTACAGAGAATTTTTCCACATCGTTTTTGTTGGGTGAAATGTGTAGCTACTGGGTAATTCATTTTCATTTTGATAATTTTTTTATGACTATTAATGTATTATAAATGATTTCAGGCGGTTTGTTGCATTGCATCTCACTACAAAATCTGAAATTTTTCGTTTTTTTTTCACGGCATGGGTAGACAATCCTTTTAACCATTAGATACTTTTCCTCTAATAATATCGATTTTATTTGAGATACTGTTTATTTTATAATATCAAACCGGTACTCTCTTCTCTTTGCATTCTTGTAATAGCTTTTATTCACATTAGCAGTAAATAAGTTACTCGAACTTTGACGTTTTTACCTTTTCAATAGAACTAGAGAAATGTAAATTTTAAATAATAACTCAGGCTATCTTCCTTAATGTTGAGATAAACTTAATATGCTATTCACATAAAATTAATATCCATTCAGATAAAATTAATATTCTAAGCTTCTGAATTCATTTTCAAGTCTATAAGCAATGTATGACATTTGCCTGATGTGCGGAGATAAACTTCAAAGACACTTCAAAGGAATCACTAACGCATGCTGTGGGAACATTTGCAAACGAGCAATGTTACTCGTTTGCACAACCTCTAATAGAATAACAAGCCATTCGTCAGTGTTTATGCATGACGTTCCTACGTGTGGAAGTGAACATCTAGCCCTCTCTTCATGAGTCTTTTGGGTGGTTCAACCCTGTTAACAACCGTATATACTTTGTTAAGAATATAGATAAAATATCACATTATAATAAGGAAACATACGCGGGTAATCGAAAACGATGAAAAGAAAGATTCAAATTGAAAACGGTAAATACGTCTTTTGAAAAAAAAAAACTAAGATAAACGTTAAAATAACATAATAGCCAAATGAAAGATGCACATAAATACTATAAAACATGTTACACAAAAAAAAATCATACAAGAAATACAAATATAAAAAAAGAAAAACTCTAATTAAATGAAATTTCAAGTTTCGATACTTCAAATAAAATTTCGACAAATATTAACAAGGAAGCAACAAAATGTTCTTATGACCTAAAGGGATTATTTATTCATGTCTCGTTCAAAAGGAAAAAATAAAGTAAATCGAAATAGAGGGAAAAAAAATAAGGTCTTTTTAGCCTGATTTATTTAAACTATTTCCAAGTCAGAGGGGAATATAATGGTTTCTCTCTTTTGTTGTCCCAGAACTAATTGAGCGAATCGATAATCCGTAGACAGGCGCTTATGTAAACACAAACTATTGATCCCAGGTCAACTTGAAGTTGGAAAGGGGTTAATAGCAAAATAATTCAAATCGATAACCCTATTAAAATCATCAATAGTTTAATCTTTTTTATGCTTATCTGAAATTGCTTTGTCATGTTTAATAATATTTTCTTGCTGCATTAAAAAGAGTCGTTTTGTTTATATTAGATTTTTTCTAATGGCCTTTATAGCAAACGAATACAAAGACTTTGAACGTTGTGGAAATATCTACATGAAGAAAAACATAAAACATTCTCAAATGTCCAAAAAAGTATAATACAGGCTGCGATGAGTAAATGGTCGCCATTTTATATTTCTAATTTCCTGCTTGTGCGTTGTATATTTTTGATTTTATCGACAGCAGAGTATAGTAGGGTCAGTTGGGCATCTTCTGTGAGAAGAAGACGAAATAGATTTGGAAAAGGCATGCTTTACTGCTTGACCATCGCGTCGGCAGCTCCAATAGGAAAATTTCAGAGTGTTTGTGTAAGGACAGTGCAGAGGATTCGGAAAGAGTTGGATGATATTTCCAGTCAACGTCATTGTGTTTGGAGGGATCATTAGTGATGGCGAGGTTTCGGCTCCATCGTTCTTCCCACAGGGCCTCAGACTCAACACGGAGTCCTACATCGTGATTTTAGGATGTAGTGCTGGGTCAAAAGAGTGGATGCTGGAGAACCTATGTCGTGGTACAGGAGTCTGCAGTATGCTACACAAGCAGGATAACTCAGTCATTGCTGTCAAACAATTTCTACGATTAGATCCCCCTTATATCTGGCTGCCTAACTCCTTGATTATTATGTGTGGGGTGAAGTTGAGGGAGAGACAAACAAAATTCCTTGTAGCTCCAAAGATGACCTGAAAGTAAGGAAAACGTCCAGAAAAGTGGCAGGAGATTCCAAATTCGTCTGGTGGCTGTGGTTGAAGATAATGGCGATTTTATTCAATAAATGTACTCTTTAGTATTTCAAGTTATTTTCTGTTTAATTGTGTTTAACATATTTGTTAAAATGAGATCTCAGTGTTATTTTCATTTTGGCGTAATTTAGATGTCAATTTATCCATCGCGTCGATATATTCTTACATTTTATTTAGAATCGGATTTCGTTTTCTGTGAGCCTTTTTGACAGAAATAACAAGGTGTTAGCATATTGACCACAGATTTTAAATTCCATAATTTATTGGCACATTGTACTTGAAATTCATCATAATCCCTTATTGCTTGGGGACAACATCAATAAAAACACTCAAAATATTATATTATTAAAATTAGAGAAAATACAGCAACTATTATGTGAATATATAGGGTGGAGAATTGCCGGTACTTCCTTTCCAGTTTAATCGGCCGCTTACAGTTTATATTAAAACACAAATGGTTATTATAATTAATTACGATAAAAAATTTACTATCAGAATCTTCTGATGACTCATAATTATTAAGTTAATGAGTGAATTTACTACTTTTGCGTTCCAGGACTATAAAATACTCGTGGAAATCCTCCTATTGCCTCGTTAAATATTTCAGTTTAACAAACTTAAAAATACTTCAGTAACAATCATAAGTATAAATACAGGTCATTATTTAAATAATTAAGGGGGTACAAATGAAAGATTCACTAATTGGTCCATATCACTGAAGGAGACTTTGAACGCATGCGAACGTTATCGCCTCATTTATTTTACTTCTTTCATTTCTCTAAACACAAAACTGTATAATTGCACAGGGGGTAACAAACTTGCAAAGGAAAAGGAGGGGCAAGCATAATAATAAAATACTACTACTACTACTACTACTAAGAATAAGAATAAGAATAAGAAGAATAAGAATAAGAATAAGAATAATAATAATAAGAAGAAGAAGAAGAAGAAGAAGAAGAAGAATAAGAAGAATAAGAAGAAGAATAAGAATAATAATAATAATAATAATAATAAGAAGAAGAAGAAGAAGAAGAAGAAGAAGAAGAAGAAGAAGAAGAAGAAGAAGTAACAAAATGATTGGCGAAACTCTTCCATGTGTTTCAAAACTGCGAGAAGACCGTGATTTAAGAAAATGTAAAGAAAAGAAAATGAAAACCCAGTCTCTGGCAATGTTCAACAATATTTCGACAGTAAGTCTATCTTCTTCAAGTTATGTTTAAAATATGCATACCATTATAAAAATATAAAATAATATCTACAGAAAGTTATAAGACTTTGTACAACCTTCAGCTGTCTTGAGAAAAACTGTCGTACTTCTACTGAGCGCTTCCAAATGAATGAAACGCCGTAGATTGCATACAACTGAAACCCGAGTAACTTGATTGGGAATGTGCTCATCGTTAAATTTTCCGTCAGTTGATTTAAGAGGAATTAATCATAACAGTTTCATATAAATCCTACGGGTGTCTCTTTTTATTCTGGTGGGACTTTAGTAGTTTGCATATAAAAATATCCTTATGCGTTGTTAAACACTGTATTGATTCTTTTCTTTTTGTTTTTTTAAATCCCCCTCTTCTCTAACCTTTGTATTATGATTATTATTATTATTATTATTATTATTATTAATGGCTTAAACCAACTTTACGGACAAGAATATTGAAGCAAATAGGGTGGACATAATTGTCAAAACAGAAAAAAAAAACTTGCCTACTAATTGATATTGCTCGACAGTGGACTGTAGGATAGCAACCAAGGAATTTAAGTACTACTAAAGTATAAAGACCTAGAAATCAAAATAGAAAAAAATGTGGAAATTGAAAACAAGAATAGTAACAGTCATATTAGGTGTGCTTGGAATGTTAAAAAGGAAGAAACACCACAGAATAATTAAAATAAATCCCTGGAAATCACAGCTTTAGAGAAATACAAAAGATTGTCTCCATAAATCCAGTCCACATACTAAGAAGAAATGCGTTCATGTAATACTAGTGAATTTATAAAAGTAAGAAAAACAAATCATAAAAATTAACCATAACAACAAACCACTACATGCCTTAGGTCTCCGGGCAGTGTTGGTAGGTAGTATGACCATAGTAAAAATCTAATAATAATAATAATAATAATAATAATCTAATAATAATAGTAATAATAATAATAATAATAATCATAAATCTGCAACTTTTCTTATAAAGGAAACTCCAATCAATTGGTATGAACATCACCCAATCCCGATTTGAAATCCCATGAAGTGTAACATTTTTATTGGGCTTTATAATATACAAAGGCAGAACAATAAAAGCTAATCGTCAAGACCAGACATCGTGATCAAAGACCACAAAATCAGAATGTGCTTTCTTGCTTACATGACGGTTGCTGCAGACTGGAATTTAGCTTTGAAGATCCTCAAAGAAAATCTCAAAATACCAGGAACTTGAAGTGGAAATCTAAAGAATATGGTCCATGAAGACATCAATAATTCCAGTTGTGTTTGGAGCCCAAGTTTTGATTGGAAAATGTTATGATAGACTCACTCAATAGATTTCTGGCATTAAAGAAATAATAAAACAAATTGTTATCAAAAGCACAGACCACAGCTTGTGAAAGAATTTATCTATATTAATGTGTGTGTCCGTAGGTTATTGTAATTTTAGTTTTAGTTTAGCACGAAATGTACAGTAGAATATGTGCTGCTGCCATTTCTGAAATTATGTCTCTGGTAAAGACACGGACAAATGAGTATGTATCAGAAATCAAAGAAATAATAATAATAATAATAATAATAATAATAGGGCCCTCTCCTACAAATAATAATAATAATAATATTAATAATAATAAATGAACTATTCCACCGTCAATATATTAATAAAACCCACATTCTAACCAATCTCATTGGTTGGACGTGGTCTTGGGTTTTCTTCGAGAGTCGTCCTAAAGCTGGTAACTTGAACATAATTACTCCTTGGCAGTCAAGGTTAAAACGCAAATCTCTGCCAATTTCAATGAATACGAATAAAATTTCATACCAGATCGGCCGTCACCCGGGTCAACAAGGGCCGCATCTCTCAGAGATGAACCAGTCTGAGGATGAAAAATCTGTCACTGGAACAAGCTCTTTCACAAACGAAGAGACACTAGGTTACTAAACCTGGATTATTGCCAACCTTGGACCAAGTGACTCAATACCAAATCGAGTAATAAAAAGAAAACGAACGAAATATTCACGCGACATGATTCTTCACTGCACTCGAAAACCCAGCAAAGAACACAACGATGTCTCTTTTTTTTTTTGTCAGTGGAAAGTGTCATGATGCCATTTCTAACCTTAGGTCTCTGGACGAAACACGGAGAGAAATGTGTACACGCCAGAAATCAAAGGAAATAAAAACAATGATAATAGTAATTATCCGATAGACACGACAAGGGCATCTCATGCTGACACCTTAGGCAGATTATTACACCTATTTATAGTGCCCAACGTATTTATGAAGATTGGGACATACCCATTTGTGTTCATAGGTATGGTATGTAACAATTACTAAACACTTCATATACCTCGGTGTATAGATGAGTTAAGGTGTAACCCGGATATAAGAGAGTTGTCGGGACCGGAGAAGTCTCTTATACCCGGGTTTCTGTTAAATCCGGGTTTGGTCTATTTTATATACATTAACACAGGCTCTAATTTGGGACCAGAGAAAATCTATCTTATATCAGGGTTTCTCTTATATCCGGGTCTCTTATATCCGGGTTACACTGTATAAACAAATTATGCATAGGAGATAAAGTAACTGAACCGTGTCATAGAGAGTTAAGCCGAACACCGCAGATTATTACAAAACCAAAAGAAATCGACTCATGTAATTAAATAAATTCGTCAGCTCGAGATATTCATATGAATGTCAAACTCATTCGGAAATATTCTAACTGTCAATGATATAAAATTGTTTTCTCAGATCAACCGTTTCGAGCAGAGGAAACGTGAAGGTTTCATCGAGGGCCAACCTTCCTCAAACCACATGGGCTAGAAATAAAATTACAAAAAATAATGATCTGTACTAAATAAGAGGTGCCACATTGTAGCGATTGCTATATTTTCACACACCCACATTTTATTCGCCTGCGATTGGCTAATAAATCACTACTACTTTTATATAGAACAATTTAGCCATCGCAGTCGTTTCTTTGAATACTTCGGTTTTGAGCTTGCTTGCTTGTTCTGCTTGTACGAATGTAGGGATTGGTTAATTTTTTAACCAATCACATATTTTAGTGCAAGATTAAGTTTTCCGGCGTTGCCCTGAGAGCCTACCGTTTTTCCATAAAAGAGGTGACTTTTTCACAAGTCGACAGTAAGATCCAGTAAAATTCACCTGTACGCACAAGTCCACGATCTTGCTCATAACATTTCAAACACACACACAGACACAGAATTTCGTAATATAAACTTACATTTCTCTGTGATTTAGCCAAGCTCAATCAACTAGGACTCTGTTGATTTCGAACCATTCTATAACATAACACATTTTTGATCAATTGTATTCTTGTATTATCTAATCTAACAAACGGACTATTGTTCTAATATTGATTCCTGAACATTTTTCTCTCGAAAAGGACTTCCTTCGAACAATCAATTACAAATCAAAATGCAGTTAAAGGGGAACAACTTCTTTCCCTTAATCTATACATTGAATACAATTTTACTGCATATTTGTTCTTGTATGTTATTTCAATATATACTTGTTGATTCACAGTTTGGAGTTTTTTGTTTACTTGAATCCCGTACGTTGAAAGTATAATAATATAAATAGCATTGGTTTTATCTACAAACGGATAGCTTTACAATTGGTAACCCCAATGTTCCAAAAATAAATCTTTCAACCAATACTCCCTTACAACATCACTTGAGGACATCCAGCAGCGGAAACTACGAAAATGAATAGCATGTGTAACTTGAAATGAAAATGATAGGAAAATCAAGATGTTTACGTTCAACACTATTTAGAAAACAAATCACAGACGGAAGCCGCTGTTAATAGTGCAAATAAAGATAACACTTATTGGAGACAAGAAACTTTTACTACAAAGGTTTTATGCATTTCAACCGAGAGTAATAATGATTGTTCGGTCATTGAATGCCGATTGTTTCCATATAAGGAAACAGCTAACAGTACCATTTTGATAGACTTGAGACCGTCTAAATCACTGAAATAACGATATGAATAAATGTCACTTTCATGAACCACAATTTCCCCCTTCTCTCTCTCTCAGCATCTAGGAAATATCCAGTTTTTTTTATTTATTTCCTTTTTGCTTTTTATTTGATTCTATCATCTAAATGGACAGTGAAATAGAGAGTCCGACATATTTTTTCTCTTAGTTTACGATCAATGAGTCTGGTATTCTCTTCTGGATCGGGTAATTCGTTTGAATCTCACAGTCATAGATAATTGAATTTTTTATTCTCAAATATACATCCTTGTTTGTGCTTATAATATAAGTTTGGTTGTCGAAAAGGAATCGTTTTCACGACTCCTAATACATACAAATTGTTCCAATTCAGTCAAGTCTTCTATTAAATCAGTTCTGAGTTAACTTTCTACAGCGCTTTAATATGTGGCTGATTGTCTCATTATTTTCTGGGCATAGTTTCTATTTAATGTTACCCTGTGTTTTATCAATTTTCGTTTTGAAATAGTTTCCACTATTCTCTATAAAATACTCGTGTTATTTGGCATATTCATGAGAATGGTCATTTTCCAATGTATGAAATAAACCACCCGTCAGGGAATGTTATATTCGTTTATTAACCTGGAGCGACAGGATCGTGCCACAGACATGAATTGTTCCAAATAAGGACGGTGCATATTTGGAACGATTCTTATTTGCATAGAAAGCAGAAAACATAACGTACATAAATACTATTGCTATATTACTACTACTATAACTACTCCTAATACTACTACTAATAATAATAACTATAATAATAATAATAATAATAATCATAATAATAATAATAATAATAATAATAATAATACAGATTAATACATAGACTATGAGAAATTAATAAAGAATGATATCAAATTCTCAAAATTCCATTCATATAACGTTTCTTCGTTAATTTTTAAAGTTTTAAATAAATTAACTTGCCTCATGACATTAGCAAAAAATACGTAATCAATTCCAGAAATATATCAGAAAGTCTATTCCTCATATTGATAAGCGATTCGCAATTTAAAAAAAATACAAACGTAATTTTCATAATGTCTATGCATATTGTTAAGTGATGTGAAGCGTTCTGGTCTTATTTGACCATTGCGGAGGTTGTCCAGCTACAAACACTTCGCAACGTTATCTTACAGTTTCAACAGCATCTGGGATGACTGAACATACACCAAACAAAAGTATTTGCCTATTTGAAAAGTTACAAGTTCATACCGTCTTTGTTGGGATGCCAATATGGCGTTTTTTTATCATTTAACTTTAAGGAAGGCGATATTGCCACGACGACGCAAGAGTTCACTGTGCGCGGAAGAAAACGAGGAGAATTTAATGAAGCAAAAGGGTAATAAATGGAATTCACAAAATAGTAACAGATATTTAATTTTATTTTTGGACGACTGTAAGTGGCTGCGATGCAAGAAACCAAAACGAGTTCCAGATGCCAAAATTGGGGCAAAAACTACCCGAAAAGTATTTATGATTATATATTTTTCCCGAATTCGAGAGACCACTTTTCTATAGATACACACCCACCAGCCTCGTAAGTGCCATTAACTAAGTTTTTTTAGGCTAAAATAAGCAAGAAGTGTTTGATTAACTTATTAGAGATAAACACTCAATGATGAAATATTTCCTAATGAGCAAGAGGTACCTGAAGATAGCTCAGGCGTACGTTGTTTCAACTGTGAGAAAGGTGTTGTAGGATGGAAAATAATTCGTCACCCACAAGGAAAAAAACGCTTGTCGTGACAGGTAAAGACTTGACAGCATAGGGCATAAATACTCCATATCCGACATTATCTGACTTTTGTTATGGCAGAGGATAGCAGGAATCAGGTATTTTTCAAAGCTACTACAGAAAACAGACCATTTACCAGATTTTTTTTGTGCTGGATCGTGTGTACCCGTTGCACTTGATTGAGTTTAAGTCTCAGTAGTTATGAGGTATCCATGAGGAGACACCCGCTATTCGTCATCGCTGAAGTTCTTGGTTCGTTCAGTGGAACCTCACGCGTTTTGTTTTCGAGACATTGGATGGGACCAACCAGTCCCCTTACATCCATTGATCTGTTAGAACCAGATAAGATAAGAGATCAGCTTCCAAGCTCTTGTCAGCCAGTGTGTTGGAAGTGTTCCCATATACCGTTATATCATGAGCATAGACACTGAGAAATGATCGGAGTAAACACTTTGGTAGATTATTTATGTTAAATAGAAAGAGGGTTATACCGAGAAGTGAAATTAAGGGGACGCCTGCATTAATCGCTTGGGATGCTACGTGGGAAAGTAACAGAAGTTAGGACGCTAGGTCAGGAGATATAATATTGTATACTTTTCTTTGAATTTTGTCGAGAATTTCGGGATATACACGGTGCGATGAGTAAATTGTCGCCAAATATACTTTTAATTTCGTGCAAGTGCGTTGTTAGATGTTTGGTTTTGTCGACTGCATATTATAGTAGGATCAGTTGGGAACCGTCTCCGAGGTAAGGAGCACCATGATGCAATTCACTAGGCGAGAAATTCGGAAATGACATGCTGTGCTCTTTGAAAATCGCACCGGAAGCTCCAGTAGGAAAGTTTCAGAATGTTTGGGTGTCGATCAAAGGATTCGGAAAGAATTGGAGGAGTCTAAGGGTGATTACGAAGATACGGCACTCACTCTGATTGGCCTGATGAGGAAACAACTCACACATTTGTTGTTGAGGGTCTCTGACTCAAAACGGAGGCCTACATAAATTGCCTTGAGGAGGTATTGCTGACCTGGGTAAAGAGAATGACTGCTGGAAGAATCTATGTCTGACAACAGGACACTACACCATGACACACAAGCAGGCTAACCCAGTTATGGTCGTCGGACGATTTCTGCAACCTTATATCTGGCCGCCTATCTCCCCATACTACAAATGCTTTGGTTATTATGTGTGGGACGCATTTGAACGAGAGACAAACAAAAATCCATGTAGCACCAAAATTGATCTAAAGGCAAGGGTTAACACAACATTCACTAACCTAAACTAGGAGACCGTCCAGAAGAGATGCAAGAGATTTATAAGTCGTCTGGAAGCCATGGTTGAAGCCAATTGCGATTCTATTATCTTTAGTATTTCAAGATATTTTTGCATAATTTTGGTTTGCATGTATCTGTTAAAATGAAATGTCAGTTTTATTTTCATTTTTGCTTAATTTAGATGACAATTTATTCATCGTACTCTGTAAAGCTAGAGCACCAGAACAGATAGGCTCGTCCTATACCATGAAATGATTGATTCATAAATCACAAGGTCGATTCTAACGAGGAAAATTGTCCGGCACGAAAAAGTGGACAAATATTCTTACCTTGCGACCGAACAGTTTATTCAGTATAAATACTCCACTTCATATGAGTAGAAAATGTCAGACCAAGAAGCAAATAGTTGCTTATGGTGGATAGCTTCAGTGTTGCTTGTGAAAGGCAAATGGTATTATTTATGATGATTGAAGATCAGCAATTCCGTTATGTGTGCCTTAAAATTTATATGTCATTTTCCCAGAAATGCTGAACAAATTTTATTATCGAGATGAAATTCTGTCATTCATTCTGAAATTAAAAATTTCATATTCTGCTACAACGGAAATGAAATATTTACAATTTAAAGGGTGCCCAGTAAAAAAAAAAAAAAGGGGAAAATTATTCTTCGAGAAAATACAGTAAATTGGTCCGTCTCAGTGGCACTCCAAAAGTCCAGATCTGAATGGATTACTTTATCTGTATTATAATCCTAGCACCTCTCCGCGGCTGCTCGGTCTCACGTTGACTGCTGACCTGAGATGGAACAAATACATTGAGTCAATTGCTTAGTCCACCGCAAGGAAAGTTGGCTCCCTGTACCGCGCCAGGAATTTTTTCTCCCCTGAACCGATCCTCCAGATCTACAAATCAACAATTCGCCCTTGCATGGAATATTGCTGCCATATATGGTCTGGAGCCCCTTCTGTTTGCCTCGGGGTTATTGATAGGCTCCAGAGTTGGATATGCAATATAATTGGCCCCGTTCTGGCATCTCGTCTACAGTCACTCTCTCCCAGAAGCGTCCTCGCCTCTCTATGTCTGTTTTATAAATACTTTCATGGCAATTGCTCCGAGGAGCTGCATTCGCTGGTTCCCAGACTTCATGAGTTCAAGCGCCCTACGAGGCTGGCATCCCGCTCTCACCCTTTCACTGTCGAAACTTCTAAATGTAGCCGTCTCTTCTACTCCAATAGATTCATATAACGCACCTCTCGCCTGTGGAACTCCCTTCCCTATTCCAGTTTCCCTGAGAGCTATAATCTCCAACTATTCAAATGTAATGTCAATCGACATCTCCAGTTGCCTTGATCTATCCACTACCCTTCTCCTCATACTTTCTTCTAGCATTCCTATCTGATTTTGCTCCAAATTTTCTGTAAACCCTTGCGTCCTAGTGGCTTTTCGCTTTGCTTGGGGTGAAACGCTTAAAAAAAACTCACTTGAACAATGTAATCGTGATATCATCACTGTTGAATCATTGAAGTGAATAGCTCTCAGGGAAACTGGAATAGGGAAGGGAGTTCCACAGGCGAAAAGTGCGTGATATGAATCTATTGGAGTAGAAGAGACGGCTACATTTAGAAGTTTCGACAGTGAAAGGTTGAAAGCGGGATGTCAGCCTCGTAGGGCGCTTGAACTCATGAAGTCTGGGAACCAGCGAATGCATTTAGATTTCTTCCCACTATAGCGCCAAATATGCCT
Organism: Acanthosepion pharaonis; assembly: GCA_903632075.3. NCBI lineage: Eukaryota > Metazoa > Mollusca > Cephalopoda > Sepiida > Sepiidae > Acanthosepion > Acanthosepion pharaonis. Next base: position 363,032 of record CAHIKZ030000987.1, on the reverse strand, counting down.
CCTCCTTACAGCGCTTACAACTTTGTTTCGAACTTTCAAGAGAAAATTTCGAAGATTTATAATGATTGTTCAGTTTCTGCATAAATCATTACAGCTAAATAAGTTTCTTTCAGAATTCATCGCTTTTTTACTGGGCACCGTGTCCATGCCACCAAAATGAGGCAATTGTTAGAATATTTTGAAGTTGAGATACAATGAAACTGAGGTTTTGAAACAATATAATGAAATGCAATACAACTCAGAATTCACTGCTAAAATAGTAATGTTACAAATCTTACCCTGTTCCCTTACGTCAATGATTCATAAAAATATGTTATATTACATTGATTAAACTAAAGAACACATTTATATGTATGTTGTTTTCTTGCATTCACTACTTAATAAGGGTTCACTGATGTATTTACACAATTAGTTTCCTCATTACTATGTTTCTAGTAATAACTTGTTTTTTTTAAGTATTCCTTTGTTGTCCTTACTTTTGATATTGAACTGTTAATTTTTTTTTAAAAAAGCCTCAAACCGCCCGCCCATCTCTGAGAATATTTCAGATATCATAAGTTAAGCAAAAGCTTCTGATGGACTGTTTAGTCAAGTAATTCTTTTTTCATCACATTTCTGATGACTTATTTTGAAGTTGTTTCAATTTCTGTTCTGCTGAGTGCTAAGTACAACTAATGAAAGTGTCTGGTAAAAAAACCCACCAACATCAGAAAAAATTGATTTATGCCAATTTTTTACAGAATTACAAAAATAAATGCATGCCCAACGATACTTATAATATAGAATTGATTACTACACGAGGATTACAAGTGAACTATCATGAATTTAGTAACTAAAGATTTAGATTTCTTCCCACTATAGAAAGTGACACGAAAGATATAAATAAATACACAACGTTACTTATTATAAAGTGTTGATAACGATGTCCCATTTCTGTAATTCATGAATATAAATATTATATTGTGATTAATTTTAAGCTACTGATTTTGAAAAAAATCATTGGTAGCATTAGAAATATTTTTCTTACTTTGTTTTCCAGTATTGATCAAAATATCTTTCAAATGAAAACGTTGGAGTTATTATTAGCTGATTCGAGAGAAATGATAATAATTAAATTATTATATACAAATCTATAAATGAGTCTTGTATTATTGGTGACGTCATTTCATGCTAGGCCAAAATGATCTTAGGAAGAATCGAAGACGCTAGAAAACGGATGTCTCCGATTATTGGACGAATTTGAAAAGAAGTTAGAACTAAAGAAAAGAGTCGCCATTATCGGGAAAGCTAATCAAGTTTGCAAGCCTGGCTTCACAGATCCAATTTTAGATAAAGTTGTAAAGAGTAAGTTGTGAGGAAAAAAAATGAAATCTCTTACGAGACGAGACGAGATTTAACGAGAAGAGACGAGACCAAACAAAGAAAGACTTGAAAAGACGAATATTTTCTTCTGTAACATTTTATACTTTTTCTTTTTCTATTTTTTATGTTGTTTTTTTTTTTTTTGTTCTTTTTTTTTGTTTTTTGTTTAAGACTGATTTCTTCTGGTTTTTATTTAAGGATCATAGATTTAGAAAAAATATTTCGCTTCATGGATGAAAAGACAGTGTGGGGAAGGATATCATGGATAATCTAATATAGCGCCAAATATGCCGTTCAGTGTTTGAGAAAAACACCCGACTAAAGAATGCAACTGAATTCAACAGAAAAGTTATTTCTTTTTTTTCTTTTTTAATTTTAACTCGGTTTTGTTCTCGGCTATTGTAATACAACAGCTATTTTATTTTATTTATTCATCTATTTTAGCGCTTTGGTAAGATGCGATTTTTTCGGGAAAATCGCATAGAAATTATGAATGTTTTCATGAAATTTCATCGGTGTAATCTGTTTTTTTATCAAAATACCTTTTCACGGAAGATGAAGGCATCGAATAGAAAAAAGACAATCACCCACACTCCACCCAAAGCACGCACACAAACACATATACAAGCGCTTTCGGCTATACGTTTTGCCATTATGAAGGATAAATTTTATTTTACTTTTAACTAAGTATATGGATTATTTTATGCATGTATATAGACTTATAGAAATGGTTTATTTTCCAAACAAGATTAGCAAATTGTAGCCATGTTCATAGTTGATATTATTGAGTGTTGGCTTTTTCTTTTGTTATAAATAATGCTTCAATTTTTATTTTTTATTTTGCATGTGAATGAGGCAATTATATTTGTATTATCAACGAGTATGTCAGGGATAGATTTTGGTAAATGAATCCGAATTGAGCTATGGTCAGAGAAAAATAACGTAAGTCTTCTAGTTAAACATGTTGTAGCATATCCAATATAACTGTTTACGATTTAGAATTCAGTTCTATAAGGGACACGTAAATTCCTAATTAATATTGGTTCTCTGTAACCTGAATCCTGCATGTGAATTTTTATTTTGACAATGTGGGTAGGAAGTTAATTTTTTTCTAATATATGTGTGTGTCTTTGGGCGTGTGCATGTGTGCGTGTATGCTTGTGTAAAATAAGCAGATATAGCGGCACATTGTACAGAGCCCAGTAATAAAAAATAAATATATATTTTTATATAATACAAAAGAAAATATAATTTAATTAAATTTCCGCTGAACAGTGTAAATTTTGTATATATATATATATATATATATATATATATATATATATATATATATATATATATATATATATATATATTAGTTTTTGTTTATGAAAAATTAGGTAATCCGTATGGGTAAACGTAAGGAGGATAAAATCCAGAGAGCTCAATGTAAATCCAGAGCAAATAATTTAAATAAAAACAGACCACTTTAAGGTTCCATGTAATAAATTATTTCACCACATCCCTTTTAAAAGGACTGCGGATCATCAGATTTTACTTCCAAACAAAAATGAAAAGCTTTTGATTTATTACATGGAAACTTAAAGTGGTCTGTTTTTATTTATTTATATATATATATATATATATATATATATATATATATATATATATATATATATATATTACTTAAACATTCAATGTACTGAACAATATACTGATATATATATATATATATATATATATATATATATATATATTACTTAAACATTCAATGTACTGAACAATATACTGATGATCCTCTATTAATGTATCTCCGTGGTAATGAGTTACTGGATTTTGTTGATAAACTAAACAAATTTGAACATAGAATATAATTTACATACGAAATGGAAGAAAACAATAGTTTAACTTTCTTAGGCATAATGCTACACAGATTTGACAACAGACTAAAACTTAGTGTCCATCAAATATCAATTAATAAAAAATACATAATCAACATCAGTTCCCATCATAATAATAAAATAATATCTGGAATTATCATTGGATTCTAATTAAGAGCACTCAGAATTTGCAGCCTTCAATATTTACACGAAATTGGGAAATATATTTAAAATACTTACACAAAAACGAATACTAGCAAATTTTGTGTTGGAATAAAGTTTCGATTCATTAAAAAAAACATATAACACAGTAATATTGTTCACATTTTCATTCACCCAGATCATGGCAAAATTGTCAATTTCCTCGAAGAGAATGATATAATTTTCGGAAGAGATAACTGATCGATTGCTTCGATTTTTACAGCCTATCAACCATTTAAAGTTTATTCAAAGCAGAAATATATTTTTATATTGTAAGAATCGTTTCTTTTCTTTCGGGTATATAAAAATATTGAGTGATACAAGATTTACTAATTAACCCATAGCCGGGGGATTTAGACATAAGTGAATAAACTGAAGTCAACTGGAATTCTGATGCATTATCCATAACACAGCCTTCACTTCCAAGCTTACAGTACGTGTTATTCCCCAGCGGTTATCCATCTAGATACTGAGCAGTCTCGATGTTGCTTAACTTCGATGCTTCAACGTGATATATACTTTGATATAATGAATATGCATACACCTGGGTTCCCCCCTCACATTAATATGATTGGCTGGTGTCAGTCATAAATACAGATTGATGTGGATTTACAGGGACGACGCCTAGTGGCTACGCCTATTGTCTTCGCCTATTACCTACACCTATTGCCTACCACTACGACGAGGACCAGTCCATTACGGTTACCTGCTAGATTGTCCTGCCCGGTTAGAGTAGTCAACAACTACTTTGCTACTTCGAACAAATATATCCCTTTCCGGGACATATCATCCTTAAACCCGAAAAAGAGAAGCCAAATTGATATCAGTAAATTTAAGCAAAAGCGGGCAGCAAAGGAATGTCATTGTTATTTAGATTCCAAATATTCTGACAAGTATATGTGGCTTGCCGGATATCTCATCCTGGACAAATAGTTCTGTTTCCAAGTTTGTTATATTGTCAATATAAGAATATATATATTTACTGAGATTTGAACAATCACATCTTTGACAGGCAGTGACAAAAAAACAAACTTTTAGCACCATCTGCATTGTGTAATTGCTCTGAAAACCTTTCACCAACAAATAATTGCAATAGTTGAAATGCAGTTTCGATTCTGTTGCATAATAGATCAGTCGAGTAAAACTGTGATATATTGAAAAATTTAATTAATCTTATTAAAATTTCGCTCTGTCAAGAAATACCATTCCGAGGATACGATGTTACAGAATAACAAAGCAATAAGGGTTATTTTCTAGATATATGTGAAGCAGTAGCGAAACACGATTCGTGTTCCAGGTCGCATTACCATGTCGTGACAAAAATGACAACTTCGAATTTTCTGGAGTTTCAACTGATATTCAAATAGGGGTCATTAATTCTATGGCTGCTACAATTTGTGCAATTAATGCAATGCTCGAAAATAATTTCTTGGTATTATGTTTGATGAGACTACGCATTTTTGAATCAAATCTTAATTGTGACACGTGTTGCGATTTGTTAATGAGAAATACAAACTCACGTTACATCTTTTGGATATTCCAATATTAATAAACATAGAAGATAGACATCGCTGACTGAATATCGAACATTTCTTCATAATTACAACTGCGTCCAAAAATTCATCACACAAACTTATGATGAAGAAAGCGTGGTGGCTGTGCATTTAAACGATGTACAAGGAAGAATAAAGGATATATTGATGCGAACGTTATATTTGTATATTATTATAAACATTCACTTAAATTGGTAAATCAGCTTCCGGTATTCGTGAATGTCGAATTTTCTTCCAAGGTTTAAAAGGAATATCAACTTCTTGCTCAATGTCGATAGCTCGAGTAATATAACTGGCTGTAATCTTTGGAAGGCGATTTCCAAAGCTGTCTGTGAGAGGTAGGGATTATTCATCGAGATACGTATCAAATTTTCCGAAAAAAATACTGTATTTTCTGAGTTATTTTCGACCATGTTAGAAAACCTAGAGGATTGAAAGCCTTCATAATAAGCACAGGTCAGGAGATTCGTTACATTCCTAGAGAAGTTTCATTTTAAAGTTTCATTAGTGGCAGAGAGATACTGATTCCAGTTCTTCAATGACATTGTATAACATTTCAATGTGAATTCGTGAGGTTAGCATCTTCAAAAACTATTTTTTTTATATCAAGAAAAACAAGTTCGAGGAATTTTGCTGCCAATTTCTTGATGTTGTAATTTTCTTTCACTTTTCTTCTCTTAAGCCTGCTTACCAGATAAAGCGATATAATCAAGTTTATCCTGTTATTTAAAATATATCTGGACGGGTTCCAAGGGATTTTTCTTTATGTGCTGTATCCCCTTCGGAGGTAGACGTTTAGCGTGAAGCAAAGATAATAAAATCGCCCGGAATTTGAACCCGTTTAGCGGATTTCACTTTTCGCGAAAATAAAAATTTTATACTATTCTAAACTATTTTGCTGCCCTTTAACTCACACTTAAATATGATGATATTATCTTATACCAACTTTTTTTCATTAAACATTTAAAAATATTGTGGGGGTCTGCGATTGTGTATATGTGTTTCTGTAAAATTAAAACATTTCAACTGTTCCTTTTTGACTGCTTATGCAGCGTTTTAGATTTCAAAGTTCATGTGAAGATGCTCTCACCTGAAGATTGTCTCTGATGAGATTGAAAATATTTGGCAAAATAAAAACTACTTAAAAGAAAATATTGGTATTTTTATTAATAAATTTTCTAAGGATACCAACAAATTAATCCGTGAACTTGAAAGGATCACAACGAAAAGTAATCGACATATATCTCAATTATTTAACCAAACCTTTTTGAATATATATCCTACCAACCCTTGTCAAAATGATTGAATTTCCCTGTATACTTAGAAACTAATATTATTAATATATGTGCTTATAAAACTCAGTAAATTTCAAAATAAGTCATTCCAAAATTCGCTTGAAAGTGAAATAGGACTAGAGACTATAATTTAATACTATAATTGTATTTGAAAATTTTAGTTTCTTTTTTGAAACATGGTAATTCCTGTGTAGCGATGGAACCAGATTTTTAAATTAGTAAGTTTATAATATTTATACTCTGTAGATTTGCATTGAACGCTGTTTTGTAAAAATAAAATATTTAATAAGTACACCGTGTTATATATCTTACTGTTATTTCTCTTTATTATAACATATATATATATATATATATATATATATATATATATATATATATATATATATAGATAGATAGATAGATAGATAGATGTTCCGTCTGATTAGAAGTGGCCGATGTCAGGATGGTAATATTATCTATCTCTATGGAGTAGATACTTCTATTTACGGAGCAAATTGCGAAAGTAAACGATATAATTTAGGTTTTTGTAAAAATATTAATCTTTCCTTGTAATATACGAGTTGCGACATAACAGAATAGACCAGTATTTTTTTTACTCTATCTTAAAGATATTTTCGTATACAAGAGTCGCTTACACAATTTTGTAAAATTTATATATATAAATTCTACGATGCTCAGACGTATTTTAGTGTTACTCCTTCCATTGTGATATTTTTAATTCTGAAAGTTTGTTCAGAATATAATATCCGAATCTGGAATGAACCATTAAATCCCATTCTTATATATTATTCTTATATTACACTTGCTCAAAATTATATTACTCATTGCTAATGTGTTTGCTTTTAAATTTATAAAAATCATTTTTCGGAATTTAACTTAAAACATTATGAAACCCTCAGCTCAAACATGAATAAAGAATAGATTTTAGTAGAGTATAGTGAGATGGATCCACTTGTGAACAGAGAGTACGATATTGTTTTCTGAAATTCCTCAATGGGAATATGAGTCTTGTAGATTAACCAAGTAGCAGACGTCTATCTGCAAATGACAATCAACATCACAAAATACAGCTTGAAAAGACACCTCATTCACTTGTCAGTGAAGTGTCTCAGGTAATGTGTCTAAACATTTCAAGAATATCGGACCATCTCAAAATAATTTACAAGGTAAAGAATTTCGATGAATAAAACTGAATGAAAGTCAAATAGTTTGACGTTTTGAAATGTGTTCCATGCTGAACCTGCAACATTTCGAATGATCCATTGATGATCGAACAGTGATTTGTGAAGAGAAAGGAATTCTTTCTGACAATTGTAAACGGTTCGTTCAATATCTCCATCATGATAAAACATGTAAACACTTCCCAAAAACTGAATTTGATTACCAGCAAATGATCATGGTGCCAGGTAGTTCAATATTGGCCATATCCATTAGAGCTTTCTGGAATTTTAACCAGAAAATTACAATTTATGTTTATTGCTGCAATTATTCAGTTAAAAGAAATTCGATCGCGATTATGTAATCTATGAGACAGAATTCTACATTATGATAATGCTTGGCGATATGTATCCAGGATGACAATGCAGGAGCTCTCTAGTTGTACAGTCACAATCACAATATTCAATGACTAATACTACCTAAAGCATTTTGACAAATATTAAACCAGAAGACTTTCATCTGCGAAGACTTTCATCTGCGAAGACGATGCAGTAATTGCATTCAAATATTTCTTGGAGTCGAAACCTTTAGAGTTTTATCGCAAAGGCATAAATAACTTTGCAACTCGATGGCAGAAATGTATAGATTTTCAGCGCTCCTATTTTTATTGATTTAAATACTATTTAACTACATTTCTTCAGGAAGAAATATTGATTCTCAAAGCCGAAACTATTTTCCGAACAACTTAATATATCGATTCTGGACTTAGGTAATTGTGCTTCTTCTTATATATTCTCAGAATTATCAAGATTTTTTTAGTAATGATTTTGGAGGTGATTTCCTGTTACCTCATATCCAGTCTTGTAACCAAAATTTGTCTTATCCTAATCTGGCTATCAGAAATGTCAAGAGTGATCCGTCTACCCTGAAATGTTATTACATAGTTTTCAGGGGGAAGAAATATGTCTACTACTTTTCAAAATGCCCTTTATGCAAACATTATTCTACCAGATTTGTCCAGAATTAAAAAACGTCATGATAGGATTTTACACGTTGATAGTCGTTAACCATTCCGCACACGCTTCCATTGTTCCAGTAAGAAGAACCAAACCTAAGCATTTTTACTCATCAATCACAATTATATATCACTTTCACTCGAGCTACACATTTCAAACAACAGAAACATTCTATTGATATATCAGTAGATGCATAGTCTCTTCATAGGTGACAACAAAATCCCGTATATACGAGTTAAAACATTTTTAAAATAGATTCATACATTCTAAATTTAAATAGGAATTTAGGCATATTCTTTGAATACAAGTTCTATTAAAAGCCATCTAATTGTGGTAGAAAACGAGTCAAAATATAAGGGATATAATCAGTAAAATAAAAACAATAACACAGACAATGTCAGTACAACACAAACATTCCGTTTAATTACTGAATAAGAAAATGTCAAACCAAATAGAGAAATTATGTTTCTATTACACAGTGAGGGAGAGGTCAAGAAATTATGCAAAAAATGAACGTATATTCCAGAGTAAGATTTAAACTATATAGACTAAATTTCAGGATTTAACTCATACATAAAACTGTAAACTGCATTCAAAGGTGAAAACGCTCCAATAATGATCACGAGCTGATATAAAATATGTAGTTCTGTACTAAACGAAATTGTTCTTCTCAAAACTGGGTCCGATTCTATATTTCTTTGAGGACAACATTACTGTAATAATTGAACAATATAGTTCATGCCACATTGACGGAAAATCTACCAGTAAAAAAGAATTCTCTTATTACTATATTTGTACAAAAACGCACAACCTTAAAATTTAAATTCAAACTCAGCGTTGCGACCGCACGTTCCAAAAGAATAACACATTTCTCATAGCATTTTTTCGGATCACATCTCTATTTTTGTTGTCCTCTTCTTACTGAGAAGTAAAAACAAGAACAAAATCTATTTCCATACTTGAGGATGTCTGTAGGAACAGATGAAAGCTTGTAAAAAATTAAAAATACTTTATGCAACTGGAATTTATAAACAGGGATCATATCATTCATATACAGGTTCGGGTTGTATGTATCTTATTTATATTGTTTGCGAAGATGTATTCTCGCCATTTAAATCATTAACCTCTATATTTGTTTTTTTGTATGAATGATTCATGAATTTATAAATTATAATTGCACCTTTAATTGAAATTAAATTCATATATATATATATATATATATTTATATATATATATATATATATATATGTGTGTGTGTGTGTGTGTGTGTGTGTGTGTGTGTGTGTGTGCGTTTTATTTTCTAAAAATTATAACATAAACACGTTATAAATATTGATTTTGTATAATTAAAATGTATTTTTATTTTGACAAAAATAAACACATAACCGTAGACGAATATCGTACAACATGATCATATTTTGTTATTGTCAATAAAATCATCACCTGACTTAAGATCGGACGCTCACCTAATTGGCTTGACTGATTGGGACATGGATTTCTATATTGAATCTTTACACTATAATATTAATATCTAATTCAGCCTTTTATATAATTTATCCTCAGTAATTAGCTATTAGAAATATTTCCAAGACTATAAAATTCCTGGAGCCGAGCCACATGCTTAAACATTATCTGTTTTCTAGCAACGGCGGGAGCCATTGTGCTATTGACTAGTATGCCATTGCAATAAAAGTAACATCGGACGAGTGATTAATATAAACAGTATGTGGCACCAGTATGTGCTTGCCGCATGGTGAATGTGTTGTTGTATGAAAATGATGTTTTTTCTTTGAATTTTTTGTCAATATAGGGTGCGTCTTCCAAGCTGTAACGTCGTGTACGGATGAAAATACGTTATGCCTTTGTGTTTCTGTGCGGGTACTCGATGCAATTTACAAAAAAATAAAGAACATCTTTGAGTCTTTGCATCATGTAAACACACACACATGCACACAAAAACACACGGCATTTTTATTATATATATATATATATATATATATATATATATATATATATATATATATATATATATATATATATATACGTCTACTCACAATTGCACACATACACTTATATATCCTATAAAAAAAGAAAAGAACCTGAAAGTCATACCTACACACACTCACACAAATACACACGTTTGCACACATTTTACATATATATATATATATATATATATATATATATATATATATATGTGTGTGTGTGTGTATGCACTATCTTTATTTCCCCATGAATTGATAGATATTTAATCATTGACTATTCTTTTTTCCCTTTGCGGAGCGTGTGTACAGACCATTGGTCAGGCGTACGATCGAACCGAATACGTTTACCTGAAATCAATGCCAGAAGCGACCAGTTTGCTCTGCTGGCTATAAGGGATTTGCAAAGATCAGTGTATCCCATTATTTTCCCATGAATCCAGCTGATACCAAATCTTAAACATGGAGAGACCAATAATGACGCAGGCTGTCCAAAAAAAGAAAAGGAAAAAAGAATGAAAATTCAGAAAATAAACGTCAGTATTTTATTTCTAATGACTGCTTAATCTTGTCTTTTCGTCCATTTCTTTTACTCTTTTGATGAGCCATTCCCGTCAGAGAAACAGTAAATATAGACTATTTTTATTTACTTATTTATCATTTCTACATAAGTCTACTTTTTTTGACAAATTGCATGTTAATTCTAGATGTATATTACGTTTGCATCTGTTTCTAAACTTAGACATCGAGTACTAAAATAAAATAGTTTTCCTCATGTCAATGCAGTAATTGTATTATTTGGGCCGTGTTGCATATTATAATATTATCTTGGCAATAAAGTAAATCTTAGCGTAACAAAGAATGTATGTGGCATATTCACTCGTATCAGGCGCGGAATTATACTGAACTGACATGAGAAAGAAGCAAAAAAAGCATTAAATGTCACCCGGGATATTCAAGAATTCTTTGCGACAAAAAGAATAGGTCTTATTTAAAACATATATCACACTCCCATGTCCCATTTTAGGTACTACTAAGTGGCACGTCTCATGACTGTAATATTAAAAAAATATAGGCGCTAAAACATAATCGGGGTAGAAAATATTCAAGCTTTTGTAAATTTCGGAGATATGAAATCCTGTCAAGCAGATACTTCCATAGATATTTGGTCTAGTTTTGTCCATATTATTTTCACTGAGATCTTGAGGCTGACATTGCATTTGAATAGTTGGAGATTATAGATATCAAGGATGCAAGTAAGAGGAACGGAATTCCACAGCCAACAAGTGCGATACATAAAGCTATAGGAGTAGAAGAGATGGCTACATGTAACCATTCTGACAGTGAAATGATGGGACTGAGATGACGAAGTAGTGGCACGTTTAAATTTATGCAGCTTGGGAACTAGTGAAAATAGCACGTCAGAGCAGTTACATTATTTGTAGAAAAGACAGAGTCAAGCGACATCACGTCTGTAAGAGAGCAACTGATTAGAGCCATCCACACTACATATCCGTCTCTGGATTTTGTCGAGGATTCTAAGAGAACAGCGGGGTATCCACACCATATATGACAGCAATATTCCATGCAAGGGCGAATGGTTGATTTATAGATTTGAAGGATAGACTTGGACGCGAAAAACTTTCTGACGCGTCACAGAGAACCCACTTTCCTTGCGTTAGATGAAGCTTTTGTCTTCAAGATGGGTCCCAAGACTGCTGACACGAGATCAAAAGCTGAAAATTGTTAACATTTCTTGGAGACTCCTTCTCGGTTCCAGGCTGAGCGTGATAATTTCCTCCATAGATTAGCAACTCAAGAATAAACCTGGTTTCGCAATTTCGAACCTGAATCAAAGATTCAAAGCAAGAAAGTGAAGCACTATAGTTCTCTAACCCCGATGAATTTCAAGAAGGCAGTGTCTGTTATTACTAAAGTCTTTATTGTTCCAAATATAACATAAGCCGGAGTCAGGTTGACAATTTCTATTGAAAATATAAAGGTGGTGTAAATACACTTATAGGTCTAGTTTTTCGATCAAGCTTTATCAAATTATACAATTTTGTCTAAAACGATGAGGTTAACTCCGTCATATGTCTATGCGCTATTTGTATAAATATGTTGTCTTTTATAAAATGTCTTCTAAAAAATACTAAAGAATACTTCGACTGTAATAACAAGAACGAGCGCGAACATTTCTCGAAATAACAGGAAGAATAACTTTCATTCTTTTGGCAAATGTTGAGCGTATTTATCTCTGTCTATATTTCTGAAATGAGATATTGTAAATATTTATGCTATTTATATTGTTCGGGCTGTTGTCCTCATCATTATTGCCATATTCTCGACGTTTCGGTCATTGTAAGCCCCGGACTTCTTCAGATTATATTAGTTTTGTTTGGGTTTTTTCACCTCAAATAAGGCAGGAGTGCCACTAGAACGCAAGGGGATTGCAGCAAGTGGGAACAGGAATAAAGAGGCGTGAAAGAAAAGATGAAGAGAAGGAAGGGGAATAGTTCAAGGCATGTTGTGATATCGATTGGCATTGCATTTGAATAAGAAATTATAACTATCAGGGAAGCAAGTAAGGGAAAGGGAGATCCACAGATGGGAAATCCGAGACATGAAGCTATTGGAGCAGAAGAGATGACTACATTTAACCGTTTCCACACTTAAAAGGTGTGACGCAGATGCTAACCTAGGAGTTTGGGAACTAGCAAAAATAGCTCATCGGAGCAATTACCCTTAAAGTATTTGTAGAAAAGACAGAGAGGCGACGGCACGGCTGTGAGAGAGGAACTGTAAATGAGATGCTAGATCAGGGCCAACCACACTGCATCTAGGTTAGTTTTGTCAGCGATGCTAGAATTTGCTATTTAGGCAGGAGTAAATAGTGGTGACGTCTGCATACATGCCTACTTAGGAACTGATGACATCGGGAAGATCGTTAATGAAGATAAAAAACAGTGTAGGACCCAGGATATATCCTTGGGGAACACCTGCGTTCGTGAGAAAGGAACTGGAGGTGAATATGTGAAGGACGCCCTTCACTACACGGGTCGACAGTAATAAGTTCAATAATTTGTCCTGAAATACCGTATCCTTGAAGCTTACGAAGAGGTTGGCATGCCAAATAATTTCAAATGCTTTAGAAATATATAGAGCCACGGCACGAGCTTCTCCGTTATTGTGAAATGGTTGGTAAACAAATTCAGTTATGGCCGTGAGCACATCAGCTGTAGATCGGGCAAAGCGGAAAAATATTGCTTGGCAGAGAGAAGAACATAGGATTTAAGGTGTTTAACCATATCGGTGTTGATTAAAGTTTCAAAGACTTCTCCGAAGTGTGGTTGGAGACTGATAGGACGGTAGTTAGATGGCTCAGAAGGATCGCCACAGTTCTTGAAAAGCGGTACAACATATAAAGTTTTCCAACTGGATGGAAAGCAGGAATCGTTGAGGCACTAGTCGTATACTTTGGAGATGACAGGAGCCAGTTCAAAAGCACATTTCTTCGGGAACCAAAACCTTTATTTAGCCGACGTGAGTGGAGAGATTGTTCTAATTCCCTGCTTTTGAATATATCAGTAAACCATGGACCAGTGGATAAAAGCGTAGCTTGACCAATCCAAAAGAGACTTAACAATTCAATTCTTGCCACAGTGAAGGGAACAAAAATTTAAAGATTTGATTTACCAAGAGGAATTAACTGAACTGAGATGTCCAAAGGCATGGTACGTGCAATTAGAACACTCTAACCACCCCCGGGACAAAATAATGAGTTTGGTTTGAAATTCCTACTAATATTGATTGAAGAAGGCTGGAGATTCCAACGTCCGAAACGTCGTGAATATGTCAGCGTATTTATTGTATTTCCCGTCTCATGATTCTTTATATACAGCACCTTCAGCAATAATAACCATAATATATAATGTAAAATTCTGATTGAATTATATCATATAATGGGACGGGAATTTTCAGGACATTTTCTCTTTTAGATCGCGGTAGTATACCAAATTTTTTATACATAAAAAATTTGGCCGATAATTACGCAAAAATGAAGTGTACATGAGTGCAAAAAGTTATGTTAATTTGGAAAGTATTTTTCATCAGCCATTGTTTTCTTTATTAATACAACGCTAAAAGCGAGAATTACATTGTCACTAAAACGAAGAAATTTCATTTTACCTAGAAGACTGGCACCAAAATATTCCCATTTGACAATTTTCCTTGGTAACTAAACTTAATTATTATAGATATTTCGCAAAGCGTCACTTATGTACAGGAACAATTTAATTATATGGTCAGCAAACTAGATGTGACTTGTGTAATTTTTTTAAAAAATACTTTATTTAAAGAGGAATTTTCCCTGAAGAACACAAGAGGAACATAAAGAGACATGCAACAAATAGAAAGACGTTTTACGAAGTTGTGACAATAATTGTATAAATTTATAGCACATTAAGATATCTGCGAAGTGTTTTGGACAGCGGAAAATTTCTAAAGATATTTCAAAACTAAAAGAATTAGTAATTTGAGAAATATTGTAAACCAATCAGACATCAGTGAAGACAAAAAAGAGAGCGCCGAATTTTGGAAAGTACTTTTATCGAACAATCGTAAGTTATTTCATGGAAAAGTGTTATCGAGTTTTCAAAAATCGCCATTTAATTCTGTTATGTTGATTCATAAGTTATTTCCGTTTTCTGGGACTCATTTGTTTTGACGAAAGTATCAGATCTTTAGAAAAGGTCGTGACTGATTTCCATTGTTATAAAATTAACAGAATTTGACATTGGTCTTTTTTGTGCCGATTTCAGTTTTATTTTAGATTCTAAAAAAATTGCTTCGTTCATTTGGGAGTTTAACTTTGTTGAATGTTGGCCTTTTTATCCAAAAATGAGTGCTTTAAACAAAGTCGATGAAAACTGGCACTTTCGCCATATGATTCTCTATCAATATTGGAAAGACGTAAACGTCGGCACTGCGAAAAAAAATTCTAAGAAATTTATTTCGAGCGTGCCTTAATTCTTTGGTTTGTCAGCTTTATTCAGTTGTTGAATATCAGTAGCAGCGTGGATTAAATATGTTGATCTCCGTAGAAAC